>PVHY01013985.1:0-39723 GCA_004024945.1 Uropsilus gracilis
TATCCTTTGGTGGTGATTTATTTTTCTTAGGGCTTCCTTGAGTATTTATGGTCTTCCTCCTTCCTGTGTTTTCCTTTCGGATCTGCTCTACATATTGGGTGACGACTGCTCTAGTATTAGGCATGTTGAAATCTATACAGTTGTGGATAACTTTGCCTCTGTGCTTCTGGTAGTGAGTATCCTTGATTTCTGAGTTTGCACCGGAGCTGCATAGCGGCGCCGGCGCTTTTGGGTTTGGTGTGGAGGCTGCTGTCCGTCCGTCAGGGCAGTTCGCCAGGCTCCCCCAGTTCAAACACACTCGGTACTGCTTTAACCTGGCCTGGAAGGCTTCTTTCGTTTGCAAAATGCAGACCTGCGCCTTTGTTTCAGGACCGTTTCCTTGCAACCGGGTGCGACCCGATGCCGCCTGAGGGGGCAGTCAGGGAAGGAACCTCACCTGACCTCCGTGGAGCCCTCAGTCAGCTGCTGGTGCGGTGGTCGAGGGACCTCTGGTTCCGTGTCACCGGTGAGACCCAGTCGCCGTGAGGCTCAGCCCGCGCCAGCTGGGCTTTGGGGTAGAGGCTGCTGTCCGTCAGGGCCGTTCGCCAGGCTCCCCCCTGCATTCTTTTCTACATTATATTTATTTTAAAAAGATTAAGCAAACATTAATGGAAATTGAAAATAGTGACTTAACAAAAATTGCAGTAATCATTTATACTTGATTAGCATTTGAATAGCATTTGAAAAATATCAAAATTACTAGTGAATTAATAACAGAACAAAATTGATCTAGTCAACTGATAGAGTCAATCCTATATCTAGAATTGGTTTGTCAATTGATGTAATCTAGCAAGACAGACTAGATCTTTGCTGTTAAATTATCATCAACATTGGTTATTGTTATTAACTCTCAATTTCAAGATATGATTCCTATTTTCAATCATGGAACTTTTCCTTGTTACTTAAAAAAAATGATTTAGTTTCTGTCTTTTATTTGCCAACTATCAAAACAATGTTTTGTTTTAAGGTGAATAATAAGATCCAGCTATACATTACTTTGCCACATTTTAAAAAAAGATGACATGATTATTTTTGTTATAGTTCACTTAGCCCTTTTACTATAATGACATCTTTATTTGAAACTTGTTTAAAACTGACAACAGTGTCATCTGCTGGCCACTCTAAACATTTCTCAGCAGCATGAATTGTGTCAAAACTAACTTTCCTCTGCAGTTTTTTGAAGAGCTGGAGTTGCTTCTGTTTGCAGTGCATTAATCTTTGTCCACACTGCATTCATGTCTCTGCCACATGTACTGACCTTTGTTCTTTCCATAACTCCAATCCCAGAATGCTCTTAGCCATATAAAAATTTCCTTGCACTCCATATGAAATCAAGAAAATGTTTTCATGCAATATTTTCTTTGAAAATACTTTATGCTATAAATGAAACTGCAACGAGACTAAGGATTCAGGAATATTCTCTATTTTAGATCAGGTTTTACTATTAATAGATAGTATAATGTAACTTTTTTAATGTTTATTTTTTATTGTGTTGACAAAGATTGACAAACCTGTGCATGATATGTGATTTAAGTGAATAGGCTTACACCTTCTCAGTTGTCTGTTATTACACCCAGCACCAAACAAAACACCTACAGTCCTTTATCACCAAACACTAAGGTTTTAACTACTTCGTTCCAACTCCCACTCTTCCTCCTGCTCTGGTGGCTTCTCTTCTGCAATGAGAGTTCTATGGTTTGTTTTGCTTCAGTTTTTTTAGTCCCTTTGTTTTAGAATTGAATTCTTATATGGAATTATGCTACAAATATAAGTACTATTATATATTTATATATTAGTATATATAATATATAATATTACATATATAATACAATATGATGTATAATGATATAATATTAATTTACCATAATATGTTATTACATAATAATTGTTATATAATTATATCACATGTATAAGATGTATAAGAGTGAAATCATGTGGTAATCATCTTTTTCTTTCTGATTGACTTCATTTAACAATCCTTTCCAGTTCCATCCATGGTGTCAGAAATAGTAAGCGTTTATCTTGCCATTTGTAGCTCAGTACTATTCCATTGTGTGTATATACCACATCTTTCTAAAATAACTTCTCTGTTTTGAACACTTAGGTTTTACCATAACTTGGTTATTTGCAATGAACATAAGTGAACATTTATGCCTTCATATTAAATTATTTGTTTTCATAAAGCAAATACCTAGGAATGGATTTGCAGGGCCATATATGCAGATCTAAATAGTGCAAATTAAGCTTTGGTTTTGAATATGGATTTGAAATAAATAAATTATAAGTTACTTTTCATCTTTAAAAAACATGCATAATTTATGTCTGTATATTATTTGGCAGCTGCTATTTGTTATATAAATAAAACAATTTAGAATTTAACATGAGTAAAGCACACAATTCTGGGTTGGGGAAGAGATAAGCACTCTTCCACTTCACTATGTGAAAACTATTCCGTTCATCACAAGAAGAAAAGTATTACACTTCCACAGTTAAATATCTAGTGTTTCAGAGAAAGAAGATCTGAGTTTTTGACATGCTTTATGTTTTCTTTCCATGTGGTCTATTACAACATACAATATAAATTTAAATATTCTAAATTGTAAAGTGAATAGGAGAAAAATTGCTTTGCTTTCCCTCCTAACACAAAAATTATGAGTAAACAAGCTATTGTTTTTGAATGTAATTTGAATAGTATAAAGTGCCAAATGAACTACATTCTTTCTTTTTAAATTTAAAAAGTAATTTTGAAAATACCATGGTGAGCAGCAGAGATTTTGGGGTTCTGAATTTCAGTCTTATTGCTTATATAAACTCTGAGATCTTGGAAATTCATTTATTCTTTCCAAATTTCATGAATAGAGCTATAAATTTGAGATATTCATATCTTTCTAACTGTTAAAATATTAATCTGTAAAATATTGGCTCTATGTCAGACACACAACTGGTAGGGATTAAAATTTTGTTTTCACTATTCACATTTTTATTGTATATTGTATTAAAATACACATTAGGTAATACTTAGCATTTTAAACATTTAGAAATATACAGTTTACTTGTATTCAGCACATTCATATTTTTGGGGAACATTTGCCACCATACATATTCAGAACACTTTTTATGTTGCAGAAAGAGTCCTTTGAAGAAACACTATTTTGCTGTGACCAAACTAATAAGCTAAATATAATAATAATAAATATGTCTGTATCTAGGCTAAAGATGGCTAAAACCAGGATATGTACCAGCACACTTCCTTTTGGAGCCCAGAGTGTGCATGAATGATACCAGTCATTCCCTGCTAATCAGCATAGATGTATACTCAAGATTCTCTTTATTGTTGTTCCCTGAATTAACTGTTCCCATCTGTCAAATTTAGCACATTATAGCATACCTTTCTGTCTTCTCTGACCAAACTAGCTCTTTGGAAGATTTGAGTTTTCCAGAGCCTGTTATAGTAGCCTAATAAAATAATGAGAGATGAATTTCCCAATGATATTATTTATATAGTTATTGAAACTAACTCTGGCCCAGGCACAATGCTAAGACAAAGTGATCAAGTATGCATTCTCCTATTACAGCTGCAGTTTTGGGTGCAGTTTTTCAGAAACATCTGAAGCAGCAGGTGACAGAGGTTTTTTTTTTTAATTGCTTTTTTTTGTTGTTAGAATTGATTAGAGGAAAAAAACACAAAAAGATGAGATATTATGTCTTTGAGATATATGGGGCAATTTTTATGTTTAGGATTTAGAGAGGAGTATGAGAAAATGTAATTGAAAAGGAAAGTTTCTAGGGTAGAATGTAGAATCTAGAAATCTAGAGTAAAGGTCTTTAAAAACTTCATGGAAACTAGCTCTAGAAATAGTGGTCATTTAATTATGTGTAGAACATCTAAACTGTCCTTATGTTTCACACATCCCCAGTATTATATTAGATGTTTTGTAGTGTACAGGATGAAAATACCAGATATTTGCTTTCCTGATATTTCTTGTGGCTAAAAGAGAGAGTCACATGACTTTGCTTATGTCAATTAGAAACATTATTCCTGATGACTCAGATTGCTTATGTCAATTAGAAACATCATTCCTTTACAGTTGCTGGAAGAAGACAATTGCAGAATCCAGCCTAAGGACTGCTGCTAATTTTGGTGATGTCCACATTCAGGTCCCAGAGGCAGTCTGAAACATTCAAGACCACTACAATGACCTTGAAAAGACACTTAACTAGATATACTCTAATGATCTCTTTTGTATTGAATAAGATTCTGCAACAAAGGATAACAGCAAAAAGATCATTGGATAGGCTTATTATCAGTCTGTGGTTCAAGATGCCAGAGGTAACTCTCTCAATAATGTAGACAGAGACCCATTTCTAATATGCTGAATCAAATACTAAATAATAATAATATGTTAGACCATTATCCACATAAGGCAGTTAAATTTCTTTTCAAGTAAATCATGGTTGTCTTGAGTACTTAAGACTATTTCCTAAATTAAGTTTTAGGATAAAGACATGAATCTTATTGCTAGGCTAAATAAAAGGCATGAGTCTTAATAGATTTTAGTAAAATTGGAAATGGGGAATTTTTCATAGGAATTGGATTAGTGTAAACTTGCACTAATAATGTACACAGGTCCTTTTATTCCTCCAGATCTTTCCCAACACTTGTTTTTACTGATTATTCTTATAAGCATTTGCCATTCCGTGAGAATAAGTGATAATGAACATTTCTTTTCATGTGCTTGTTTGTCATCTATAGGTTATCTGAAGAATTATATACTTAGCTCTTCTGACCATTTTTAACTAGGTTTTTGTCTTCTTTTGTTGATTTGTATGAACTCTCTATAGATTTTGGATTATTAACTCCTTGTTGGAGATGTAAGGTGTGCAGATATTTTCTTTTCATTTTAATCATGTTTTATTTCACTGTGCTGAAGCTTTTGAGTTTTATGTAACCCCATTTGTTTATTCTTGCTTTTGTTTTCCTTGTTGTTGGTGCTCAGTTCCTAAAGCCATCCCTGAAGTCAGTGCTTTTGAATGTTTGTTCATGGTTTTTTTTATATATTTTATGACTTTAGGGCTTATATTTTATGAAACAAGCTTTTTCACCCTTTGGTAATAATTACCAAGATAATTCAGTTCAAGGAAACATTTAAATGGTGATGGATATAGAGTCTGAGTTGCTACTAAACCTTTAGACTTGATGTGTCATTGTAATTGTTAGAATGGTGTCCAGATAATAAATGAGGTTTTGATTTATAGCAAATCTTATTAGGTTTGTAACTTTTCATGGTTATCTCTTCCTATCTCTGAATGTGTAAAAAGGATTGAAATTCTTGGCAGTTCATATGACACTAACATTGAATCCTTCAAATAAGTTTCATAGTGTGGAAAACAGAGCCTCAAACTCTGCCCATCTCCAAGAAGCTCTATCATGTTTCGGTAGTGGGTTATGGGGTAATGACAGAGACTAGTGCCACTCTAAAGTATCTAGTGTATCCAACGGTGGTGTTCCCCAACATAGCTCCCTTCACAAGTCTGTTCCATTAAGAAAATTAGTAGATGCTGAAGATGACTATGAACTATCCCATGCTTAAATAAATAATAGGTCTCAACATAGTCTTGGCCCTACAACAGTTTAATAGGCTCCAGGTTCATGATTTGCAGTTACTGATTTGCCAGATATATCCTTCTTCATCCTTAGAAAGCAGACCCTGAACAGTTCACAATTACATGGATTGGACAAAAATATAAACTTGCAGTTTTGCCCAGGGCTATATTAACTTCCTTTTTAATTTTTTTTCAGTACAGTGATGTTTCTATATTTATTTATTTTTCCTTTCTTCTTTTTTTTTCCCAGAGACTAGGTCTTACTATGTTGCCTGGGGAAGTCCTGAACCTGTGGACTCAAGTGATCCTTAGACTCAGTCTCCTAAGGCTGGGATTTAAGGCATGCATCACCGCATCCAGCTTATTTTTTTATTTTCTATTAAACATTTTTTATTTTATAGATTGTGCACACACACATATAGATATAGATAGATAGATAGATAGATAGATAGATAGATATTACATCATTGTCTGCCCTGAGGTTCTCCCATCACCTTATCACCTGTGAACCATCTTAATCTCTTGTGCCTTCCGTCCCCTCCCCATTTTTACTGTCTTCCTCCTTCCTCTTTAAAGAAATATGCACTGTCTGGTTATCCTTTTGATATACCTCATTAAAAATCACATTGACATATCACATAGACGATCACATGCAGATGGATAAGATAACTGAGAAATGACTAGCACATAGCAGGTCTTGTTTCCCTCAAAGGGAGATAAACAGTATAAAGTCTCAGGACTGTGCTACATCTATGGGCTTTTACAGTGGGGTTCAATGATAAAGGGTGTACTGGGACATTCTATGCCAGTAAAAAAGTCAGAGTGTTATATTTTCTATCTACTACCTGAAAAAGGGGAAAAATGTTTTGTGGGCTTTTTAGTTTTCAGGACGCCAAGCATTCCACCACTAGGAAAGCATCCTTTGGCCCTTCTACAAAGTTATGTGACCATCTAATAACTCTGATTGGGTCAAAGGGGGAAAGACTGGGGAAAAAAACAGACTGGCCATTTGGACATCGTGATCTGGCAGATGCTATGGTATTGGTGGACAATTACAGTATAAGGCTCTGAGGTTCTACAAATCTGTACAATCTAGAAAGAATTATAGTATTTTTAAAATAATAGATATTATTTTGTTGAAATGCTATCCTGTTGAAAGTCATTATACTCCACTATTCAAAAGTAATTTGCATTCTTTTTGAGAGCTCATGGTTGATATGTTGACAAGAAATGGATTTATGTATATTGGGTTTTGTATTCTGCAGCTTCCCTGGATTTGTTTTAACAGTTTCTTTGTGGAGTAGTCATGGTTTATTACCTACAAGATCTTGTCATCTTCAAAGATAATTTTATTTATTTCTTCCTTTCCAATTTGTAGCTTTTAATTTTTTTTCTTGCCTAATTGCTCCAACTAAGACTTCTTGCACTCTTTTGAATAGAAGTGACTAGAGTAAGCAATCTTTCCTTGTTCTCAATCCTAAGGTTTTTTTTTTTTTTGAGGTTTTCATCATTGATTATGTTAGCTATGGGTTTGTCATATATTATCCTTATTATGTTTTTATTGTCCTTGTTACATATTTCCTTCTACACTTTATTTGTTTTTATCAAAAAAAGCATATGAATTTTGTCAAATGCTTTTTGCCATCTATTGAGATGGCGACACTGTTTTAATCATTCTGTTAGTGGGATGTTATCCCATTGGTTGACTTGTGTATGTTGAATCATTCTGACATTCCTATTAAGTCCTAGTTAGTAACTTTTAATATGCCTTTGAATTTTATTTACTAATATTTTCTTGGGGATTTTTACATCCATATTCCTTGGATATTAACCTGTAGTTTTCTTTTCTTATTGTGTGTTTCTTTGATTTTTGATATCAGGGTGATACTAGCCTCATAAATTGATTTCAGTGTTTTGTCTCTTACCTTTTGAAAGATTTTGGAGATTAACATTAAGTCTTTAAACATTTGATATATTTCAACAGTCAGTGAATCCATTTAGTTTACTGCAGTTTTATTCAAAATATCCAAGACATGGGAACAACATAAATGTACAGTTGAATGAGTAAAGAAAATGCATTACATAAATGTGATGGTGTGAATTTCATTTTTATACCAAACCAGCATGGAAGAAGTGAAAAATAGTCATAAATGTACTATAGAAGGAACAATCCAAGTCTTGCTCAAATATTCAAATGAGTTGACACTCCATTGACATTATGAACCATAGTCAGTAGAGGATGCTGTTGCATCTTTTATAAAGTTCTCTTTCAGTGATAACTTTCCAGGGTTGTAACCCTCTGGTAAGAGCAAGAAGGGAAAATGAAAGTGAGATGCAGAGATGAAGACTGCCTAGTGAAAATGATTCATGCAATTTGACTTCCTACTGGGCAAAACAGCAAGGACTGAAAAAGCCATGGAAATGCAAGTGAAATTACAAACAGATGGAAGTTTTGGTGCCAAAACTGTCCTGAGTGTAATAGTTCAAGGTGACTTTAAAGACAAGAAAACTATATAATTGAGGCACTTGTACAGTGCTATCTCTTTCAATATATGGTCAGCCATTCCTGAATTTCTGGAAGTTTGACCTTAATTAAACAAAGTTGCTCAAACCTAGGATATAGTTTAAGACACTGTTTAAGTTACTCTATTGCTATTCGATTTTTGGCAAGGTCAAGTGTGTGTAGTATGATTTGCAGCATTTCCCTATTGGTCTAGATTGTAGATTTTTTTCATTTGTACATGAAAAAGCTTCTTGGAGAATTTTCAAATAAATAATAGAAGTTACCCACACAGACACTGGAGTAGGGCTGGAAAACTTAGAGGTGACACAAATGTATGGTGATCAAGTACAGCAGCAGAAAACTGAATACCTGTTGTAGGTTTCTTGAACTTGTTATGTGAATGCAAACAAGTTGTTTCTCCTCTCTGGACCTCATATCTTTCTTCATAAATTTTCTCCAAGATAGTTTATGTAGAGTAAACCCTAAGTATGTCTTATCATAAATATTTATATATTACACTCACTGCTCCATTTGATTTTCACTATAGCTATGAGGTGAGTCAACCAAGCATTTTTGTCTTCATTTTGAAATGAAGAAGAAGATACTTGGAGAGTTCAACTTGGAGCCTGACATTCCTAAGACTAATAAATACAAGAGTGGGGTTCCAATTCAGCTTCATCTGAAGTTAGAAAAAAAGGGGGGGGGAAAGAGAAAATTATGTATCATCACTCATGGGCATGAAGATTATATGTTAGAACTGATGAAATCCAGCTTCCAATTTAGTGAAATTGCAGTAAAACCTACATTTCTGATTTCAAAACCTCCGTGGTAACCTGGGTGCCATATCTTTTCCTGGAAGCAAGTCCAAAATAAGAACTTTGATCCACTGAATCCAAATAAACATTTTAACAAGTCTCCAGGTAGATTGATTTGTTAAATTTAAAAAACACTTTACAAATGTAAAAATCATAGACTAGAGGTCAGTGAACTCTATCTAGTTTGATAATATGATAAATATTTTAGATTTTTTTCTATTTCTGGTGATTCATTTGGACACTTTGGATACAGTCTCAAAGAAACTGGATTAATCCACATTTTATATCTCCATGAAGATAAAGTAGTATCTGATGAGTGAAAATGTCACTGGATACCCATGAATACCTTTACCCTGGACAAATGCCACAGATTTAAATGTTCTAAAATTTTGCTTGACAAGTGGAAAAGCACCATTATCTCTTAACTGAAATTCCAGCTGAGTGCAGATGTCTAAATCCATTTGAGTCTTCACCACCATTTTATGATGTCTCTTTTTAAACTCTTAGGAAGGATATAAAATACTAAACAAGAATCTTAACTGGCACTCTTCATAAGAACAATGTGGAAGTCTTCATAGAATGCAGATGGCTTTTATCACAAGAGATGATTGGAAGTTATACATATGATCCAGGATATTCCTTTGAAGTCTGTTTTCCTGGTCATTCTGAAGCATGCAGTCCAAGGGTACCCTGACAGAATTTGACTTTAGTTAATCTTGCTGATATGAGATCTGACACCTCTGATAAAAGAACTTGAATGAAGCCTCTCAAAGACTGAGTGGAATGTAAATGATGTCTTTTTGATAACAGTGAGATATCCACTAGAGGTCATGTTTGAGTCTATTAAGACCGAATTCCAATCCAGCTTTGTCTCCTCAAACATAGTAATTTTCAAACCTTTAATTTTAGGATCTCTTTAAACATTTAAAACTTAGTGAACAACCCAAAAATGCTTTTTGTTTTAGAATTATATCTACATATGAATATACACACATGTATGCATGATATATATACACAATATATAATGCATTAATATATATAACATAATATATGATATATATGAAATTTATTATATATAAATATATGTATGATTGATCTATATCATAGATCTATGAAATATATATGTAGATCCACATATCTATGCTTTATGTTTTTTGTTTAGATGGGTTATAGCTACTGATATATATGATTTATATTATATCATATATCAGATATATAATATATATTATATATGATAGATATGTATGGTATAGACATATACATGCTGCAGATGTGTATACATCAAATGCATAATAAATGTAAGTCATATATATTTCAAAGATATAATATGTATATTTATAATTATAAACCAGAACTTTAAAAATACTTAATATTGTATTGTCAGATATCTATATAAATCATTATATATTACTACAAATAATATTTTCAAATAAAACATAACTATAACTTCTAAAACAAAAATTCAGTATAATAGTTACATGAGTTTATCTTTTTAATGTCTGATTTAATAGAAGAAACGTGGATGCTTGTATCTGTTTCTGCATATATTTTTTTGATTAATCATTTTGTTGTCTACATATTTATATACATATATATTTACATTATTGTATTCCCCAGGGTTCTCCCTCTACCATATTACCTGTGAGCTGTCATCTTGCTCTTTTGTTCTTGTCCTTTCCCTGATTGCTCCCTTCCCTCCTTCCTCCCCAAATGCTTGCCCCAGTTCTGTTGTTAACTTATTTTGAATTTTCTTGGCCTTTTGTTTGTTTTCCTTATATCCCACTTATAGGTGAGACAATCTGGTTTCTGTTTTTATCTTTCTGACTTATTTCTGTTAACATGATTCCTTCTATGTCCATCCATGTTATTACAAGCTGCATTCAATTTTTTTGATGCTACACATCATGGAAAACACTGTAAACTCCCGAGACAATGAAAGTGACAATGGCTATTAATATTTTTGTATTGTTAAGAAAGTAATCTTGACCTCAGGTTCTCTGAAAATCTCATTGAAGCACCCAAGTTTCCTTACATCATACTTTGAAAATCACTACTTACAACCAAAATAAAGCTAGCATTTCAAAAGCTTGGGAATTATAGTCCAAACTCTTTATGCCAGCATTCTCAGACTTTTGTAATCTTTCTCTCCAACCATTTACTGTAAGTCATTCATTTCTCTACTATCTATTAGTTGCTATAAATTAAGCCAAATGCTATTAATTTTCTTTATTATCATACTTGAATATTTACTCTTCTGTACTCATATCTCTGCTTACTTTAGTTTCTTTACTGTACAATCCTTTGTCATCTTTACTATATCCTTATTTTATCAAATAAAATATTTCAAAATCCATAAGGAGGTTTTTGAAGTTTCTGCTTATCTCTGGA
This sequence comes from Uropsilus gracilis, assembly GCA_004024945.1. Classification (NCBI taxonomy): domain Eukaryota; kingdom Metazoa; phylum Chordata; class Mammalia; order Eulipotyphla; family Talpidae; genus Uropsilus; species Uropsilus gracilis. The sequence continues at coordinate 11,350 of PVHY01013985.1, forward strand.
GAGAATAGACTGAGAAATACAAATAGGAACTGAATTTACAGGAACTCATGACAGGTTCAAATTAGAGTATCTCATGATCCCAGGGGAACAAATCTCTGACTGAGCATAACAGAAAGGATTTGGAAATTCTTATTTTAAGTGAACAAAGGGCAAATGGAGGGAGAAGTTGCTGGTGAGGCAGAAATTGTGATTTAAATTTGCCTACCCAAGGAAGGCAAAGTTGAATTTTATCATCTAGTCATGGGAGATATGGGTGTGAGTGCTTGGGGAGTTAGGAGACCTGGGAAGAGGAGGATTTCAATGATGAGAACGAAACCAAGAAACTTTTCACCTCAACCAGTTCCTTCAAGACCTAGAAGTTGTAATGAGACCAAATTGTAGCATGCTCAAATGGCACAAAGAGTCAAATCAATAAACATCAGAACCGTGGGTCTGAGTCACAAAAAAGCAGTTGTACTGCTGGCATAGACAAAAGTCAAGCCCCACTGCACACCCATGAGTGATCAATACTTTCCATAACAGAAGTTACAGTTACAAATTAGCTCTCCTTGTCGTACAGTGCCATTTACTAAAAATGTGGGAGCTCTGCAGCTTGAATTTTGAGAAAGTAAATAATGAGGAAAAGAAAGACCACAACTGGAAACATGTGTTCTCAGGTGAATTCTTTAGCACACAGAGAGAACAAAGGACATGAAAAGTCTTTTCTTCCTGTCACATACAGAATTCAAAACTGTCTGTATAAAGAAATGGGAGAAGTTTAAGAAAACTCAGAAAAATAATTGTCTTGATAAATAAAATTAAAAAAATCAAACCTGAAGACTTAAGAAAATAAAGGAGATTCAGGTTTTAAAAAGATAAATCAGCTTTAAAAATTCTGCAGGAAGTTACAGAAGCAGAATAAATCAAGAGGTAAATGAAATCAATGATCTGGAAGATGATAATGTACAAAGAGTGCAGGTAGAGGTAGAAATATATGAAAAAAACAAGATAAACATCCTGAGAAATAGCTGACTCCATGAGGAAAAGCAATATAGCAATAATACACATCTCAGAAGGAGGCAAGAGAAATTAATAACTCCAAGTCTGGAGAAAAAAGATAAACCTGCAAATTCAAGAAGCTGAAAAAACACTTGCTTGCCTTAACAAAATGAGAACTAGATCAAGGCATATAGTAGTGAAACTTCAAGAATCCCAGACTAAGAAAAAATATTGAAATTGATTAAAGGGCAAAAGTAGCTAATCTATAAAGGAACCTCAGTTCTACTTAAATAGGACTTCTTTGAAGAAATACTACAGGCAAGGAAAGAACAGATGATATAGTAAAACTATGAAAAGATAAAAATAGCCAATAGATTAATCTATCCTTCAAGGCTCTCTTACAGATATGTGGGAAGAACAAAAGACTTCTCAGAAAAACAAAATCTGATGGAATTTGTAAACAATAAACAACTCCCCAAAAAATGTTGCAGAGTTCTAGTGTCTAAATTGAAAACAAAATCCAAAAAGAAATAAACAAGGAAATAGATAGAAATATGAAATAAAGAACAAAATGAGAATTGTTGACCTTTATATATAATCACTCTAAATATATGCAGATTGAATATACTGATTAAAAAACAGTGTATGATTGATTTTAAAAAAGAATTCAATGATCTTCTGTCTTCAGGAAATGTATTTGTACTTCAAAAATAATGCAATCTCAGAATAAAGGGCTGGAAGCAATCCTAAAAATAAGTGATATCCAAATAAGGCAGAAACAGTCATATTTATATCAGAATAATAGATTTTCAGTTGAAAAAAATAAGATGAATACTATATATTAAATAAGGGAACAAATCATTCAGAAGACACAACACTCATCAAAATATATACACCAAGCAAAGGAGCATCAATATAATCTATAGAAAATTTGAAAAAGAAAATTGGGAATAAGCACATTAATAGCAAGGGACTTTAACATCAGATGTTCACCAGTGATCAATGAGACCTAAAATAATTAAGACACAATAGACCTAAACCCATTAGGCCTTGTGAACTTAATGGACATATATAGGGCACTGCACCTTTCAAAATCTGATTTTACTCAAGTACAGATAAAACATTCTGCAGAATTGACTACATAGTGAATCACAAGAAACATCAACAAATTCATGAAAATTGAAATTATTCCATGAATCTTCCCTTAGTCATACATGTATGAAAGTATTATCAACCACAAAAATAAAACAGGAAAAATTGATATGTGGAAACTGAACGACACTCTACTGGATGGCTATTGGACTAATGAGATCAAAGAATCAAGACAATTGACAATAAGGACACAGCTTTCCACTTGTACTAAGTAAAAATGAAAGCAATAGTAAGAGTAACATATAAAACAGTACAGACCCACAGCAAGAAATAAGAAAGAACTCAACTAGATAATTTCCAACTTATGGAATAGGAAAAGATTAACAAATAAAATCAAATACCAAAAAGATGAAGGAAATGATAAAAATTAGAACACAGATACATGAAATCAAAATCAAAAGGATGACTCCCCAAAATTAAGGAAACAAAAACTGATTCTTTGAAAGAATAAACAAAGCAGACAAACTTCTAGCTAAAACTCACAAATAAAAGAAAGAAGAAATCTCCAATAAATAGGATCAGAAACAAAAGATATGTTACAATAAATCTGTCAAAAATCCAGAGGATTATGAGGTTATTATGAGTATTTATATGCTAATAATTTCAATAACATAAAAGACATGAAAAAAATTTTTTAAAATATATAGTAATCTAAAATTGAATAGGGCAGAACAGAAAACAATCGATCACAAGCCAGGAAAAGTAGTAAGGAAATTAAAACAGTAGTCAGTTTTACCAAAAACAAAAGAATAGGAACAGATGGTTCATCAATATAATTCACCATATCATTGCAAGGAAAAATAAAAGCTGTAAGATCATACCAGATGCCAGAAATTAAAAAAAAAAAGTCAGTTTATGAGCCAATATTCATTTATAATGAAAACACTTAAAAAACTGGGTATTAGTGGAATATACAGCAAAAGAATAAAGGCCATATATACAAACACACTGCTAAGATGACTATCAATAATCTTCTACTAAGATCAGGATAAAACAAACTGTTCATTTTTATCATTACTATTCAACAGAATACTGGAAGTCCTAGGTAGAGCTATCAGGCAAGAGGAAAATATAAAAGCAATTCAAATTGGGAAAGGAGAACTAAAACTATCATTTTCAAACAACAATATAATAGACATAGAGTACCCTAGCAGTGTCTCTGAAAAACTGATTAAAAAAATAAATCATTTCAGCAAGTGGAAGGCTGCTAATCAATAGATAACTTTTAGTTTGTTTCCAATATGTATAATTTGCAAGCAATGAGCTAAAAGAGGAAGAACTGAAGAAAGCAGACCCTTTTATAATAGTACCAGAAAAGAATAAACTAGGAATAAACTAGGAATAAACAACAAATAAAGTGAAGAATTTATACAAACAAGACTTTAAAACATTATTAAAAGACATAAACAGCACAAAGAGAAGATATTGCCTGTTCATGGACTAAAAGAATAAACATTGTCAAAATGAGTACCCTGTCCAAACCAATATACAAATTCAATAAAATGTTATCAAGATTTTAATGGTATTCTTAAAAGCAATAGAACAAGCATCAATGAAATTCATATGTAACTACAAGAGATCCTAAATAGCCAAATCAATTATGATATATAGGGAAGAACACATGGAAATACACTCCCAGAATTCAAACTATATTGCAATGCAACAATAATCAAAACAATATGTTACTGGAACAAAAACATAATACAAACTGATGGACTAGAATTAAGAGCCAAGAAATAATCTACACTTACATGAACAGTTAACTTATGACAAAGGAGACAAAAATGTCTGAAGCAAGGAGAGTCTCTTCAAAAAAAATCATGTTGCATAAACTGGAAAGTGCATGTAAAAGAATGAAACTAGATCTCTAGGTCACACAATGTATACAAGTTAACTCAAAAATGGATTTAAAAGAGTTGAATGCAAGATCCCAAACCATAAAGTACATGGAAGAAAACATAGTCAAAACACTCTGTGGGGTTTCAGAGAAAGCTTTGTGGATTCATCTCCAACAGCAAAGAAAACAAAAGAAAATATAAACAATTGAACTACCTACATTGAACTAAAAAACTTCTCAATAGCTAAAGAAACCATCACTAAAACAAAAACACACTCTTACTGATGAAGAGAAAATATTTGCACACTACATCTGATAAAGTGTTTGTATACAAGATCTATAAAAGTCTTGTACAACTCAGCAAAAAGAAAACAAATTAACATGGCACTTTGGTGTTATAGTAATAACACTTCAAGGGTGAAAACACTAACAACTATGCAAACCAATTTACCCTAAAAAACAAAACAAAACAAAACAAAACCACTTTAATTTCCATGATTTTCAAGTTTAATCTTTCTCATTTGGATTTTCTCAAATTCAGAATAATTTGTCTTTTCAGAAATATCTTTCTTGTTTACTCCCCCAGTTTTTGGATTAAAGGCATTATTACATATTGACTGTGATAACCATTTCATCACACATTCTGTTTCCTTCTGCCAAATTGAAAGCACTTTGAAGATGCCTTTGTACACCATCTCTATTTCTGAATAGGACTGTTAGTTTTATGTTTTTTTATTTATAATAAATTTCACAACATTGTAGTCCCAGGGGCTTACCCCCCCCCCCCCGCCTCCTCTCCATCCCCTGCCTCTTTCCCTCCTGCTCAAAGTTGTGCACTTCAGTTTGGTGCTTAGCCTTGTTTTAACTTTTCCTCAAGTCTTTTGTTTATTTTTTCACTATATCCCATGTATTAGTGAAACCATTTGGTTTCTGTCTTTTTCTTTATGACTTGTTTCTGCTAATATGATTTCTTCTAAGTACACCCATGTTGTTATAAAATTGTCAAATTTGTCATTTTTAATTGATGAGTTATATTCCATTGTGTATATATACCACATTTTTTCATCCAGTCATCTGTATTGGGGCACTGGGGTTGCTTCTATGACCTTGCAATTATAAATTGTGCTGCAGTAAACATCCGAGCACAGGTGTCCCTTTGTACCTGCATTGAGGTCTCTTTTGGGTAGATTCCCAAGAGAGCAATTGCTGGGTCAAATGGTAGTTCCATTTTCATTAACTTGAGGGTCCTCCACACAGCTGTTCATAGTGGTTGGGCTAGTTTACATTCCCACCAGTAGTGTAGTAGTGTTCCTTTCTCTCCACATCCTCACGAGCAATTCTTGTTGTCCATTCTTTGGATGTGGGCCATTCTTACTTGTTTAAGGTGGTATCTCATTGTGGTTTTGATTTGCGTTTCCCTTATTACTAGTGACTTTGAACAATTTTTCATGTGCCTGTTGGCCATTTGTATTTCCTCTTTGGAGAAGTGTCTTTTTAGTTCTTCTTCCCATTTTTTGATTGGGGAGAAGACACCCTTTTTGTTTTGCTTTTGTTTAGTTGTGTGAGTTCCTTGTGGATCTTCGTGATTAAACCCTTGTCACTCATGTGGAGGGCAAAAACTTTTTCCCATTCGGTTGGGCATCTTTTAGCTTTTTCTGTTGTCTCTATTGCTGTACAGAAGCTTTTTAGTTTGATATAGTCCCATCTGTTTATGTTTTCCTTCATTTTTTGCCTTCTGTAGATGTTTCTAGAAAGGGATTTTGAACTGTAATTGGATGCTGGACTTTGTCAAATGCTTTCTCTGCATCTATTGATATTATCATGTGGTTTTAGTTTTTCTCTTTGTTGATGTGGTGTATTATGTTAATTGATTTCCAGATGTTGAACCATCCTTGTGCTCCTGGGATAAATCCCACTTGGTCATGGTGAATGATGCTTTTAATGCAACGTTGGATTTGGTTTGCCAGGATTTTGTTTAAGAATTTTGCATCTGTGTTCATTAGGGATATTGGTCTATAGTTTTCTTTCTTGGCGATGTCCTTATTTGGTTTTGGTACGAGTGTGATGTTTGCTTTGTAGAATGTGTTTGGCAGTTTTCCTTCTTTCTCAATTTTTTGGAAAAGCTTTTGTAGTGCAGGCATTATTTCTTCTTTGAATGCCTGGTAGAATTCATTTGTAAAGCCATCAGGTCCTGGACTCTTGTTTTTAGGTAGAGTTTTGATGATTGCTTCAATTCCGCTGCTTGTGCTTGATTTATTTAAGTTCTCTATATCTTCTTTGTTTAATTTTGGGGAGTTGTATCTTTCTAAGAATCTATCCATCTCATCCAGGTTGTTGTATTTATTTCCATATAGTTGTTCATAGTAATCTATTATTATCCTTTGGATTTCTTTTATGTCTGTTGTAATTTCTCCTCTTTCATTTGTGATTCTGTTTATTAGGATTTTCTCTCTTCTTTCCTTTGTGAGCTTTGCAAGGGGCTTATCAATTTTGTTTATTTTTTCAAAGAACCAGCTTTTTGTTTCGTTAATCTTTTGGATAGTCTTTTTGGCTTCTAGATTATTTATTTCTTCTTTTATTATTGTGATTTCTTGTCTTCTGCTGGATTTTTGGTTTTTCTGTTGCTCTTTTTCTAATTTTTCAAGTTGGTAGATTGTTTTTTTGATTATTTTCTTGGTTTTTGATATCCATGTAAATTTGAGAAGAAGGTGTATTCTTTTCCTTGTGGGTGTAGCATCTTGTAGATGTCCATTAGGTCCATTTTGTCTAGGTCTTCTTTTAAGGCTTTTGTGTCCTTGTGTAGCTTTTGTTTTTTTGATCTGTCCTTTGTTGAGAGTGGGGTGTTGAAGTCTCCTACTACATATGTGTTTTCATCTATATTTGTTTTTAGCTCTTTTAGTAGCTGTCTTATAAATCTTGGTGCTACCTCATTTGGTGAGTAAATGTTAATAATTGTTAAGTCTTTTTGGTTGATTGACCCTTGAACCATTAGGTAGTGGCCATCTTTATCCTTTGTTCCTTTTTTTATTTTGAAATCTGCTTTGTCTGCTATAAGGATGGCTACTCCTACCCTATTTTTTGGGGGGGGTGTTTGCTTGTAGAATTGTTTTCCATCCTTTTACCTTCAATCTATGCTTGTCTTTTGGGATCAGATGTATTTCTTGGAGGCAGCAGAATGTTGGATTCTGTCTTTTAATCAAGTCTGCAACTCTATGTCTTTTGATTGATGAGTTTAGCCCTGTTAGTTTTGTGTTAATGGAAGAAATATATTATTTTATATGAAGATGCTATTCAAATATTTCAAGTGATAGTTCCAAGAATTCAAACATTTTACAATATTTCTTTAAAATGTCAGAATTTTAAAAATCAGAGAGAATGAATATTAATTTTATATTTATATAAAATAAACACTGATAATTTATTATTTAAAGTGTTACATACATCTAAAAATAACAACCTGCAAATATCAAAAGGTGTGAACTAAATTTTAGCACTAAATTCAATTGTGATTCAGCATAAATTTAAGGAATTTTCAATAGAAACATTTTATAATGTATGTAAACAATAATTTTAGGTGTTATTCCATAACGTACAATTATCATTTGGAAATGGTATCCTGAATGTAAACCATTTAGCTTATGGTTGTTTTCTGTTTATTCACTCCACATTACCAATAAGTTTGCAGTCAATTTCATGTGTTTATGCATATTACTCCACATGCGTGAGGAAGATATACATCAGGTTTTATAATATCATCAATTAGGTTGTCAGTCTGAAAAGTATCAGTTCTAAGCATATTTGAAACAGCAAAATATTACTTTAGCAATTAACAGCAAGAAAAAGGTTCACATATTCCACAGTGTTACTATTCCTTCCTTTATACATAAAGGATTTCCAACTGTATATTTTAAAATTTGAATTTTTTGCGAGCCGAATATTATTAACTAAACAGTTGAATCATTTGAACTTTCCTCCCATGATTAGATCCAAGAGAGAAAAAAGGACCTACATTAAACTATTCAATAATCTAGCTAAACTTTATTAAAAAGTCCATGTTAATTTTTATTTAACAGAAAACTTTGATATTCAACAGATCTTGATTTAAACTTATCTTCAGATGTTTTGCAAGTTGATATATTTCTGAGACTATTTAATCATTAGCTTAAAACAAAAAAGATAGTTTGGAAAATTGTGACCACTATTACACAGATAATGATCAAGATCTGTGGTATTTTATATACTTTATCTTATCAAATCCATTTATATGCTTTATCTTATCAAATCCATACAAAAAATGTGTGTTGTAACTACTGTGAGTCTTCTCTTTCTTAGGGGAATGTTGATTTTTTTTAAAGCATGTTTTCTTTGTTAGTAAGTTATAATTTATACAAAATAAAATCCTTGGATCTTAAATGTTCAATTAAAGTTCTTTGCAAATGTGTATATCCAGTAGCCAACACCCCCAAAGTAGGCATTATATAGAAACTATAATTTTAATAATCTTTTTTGTTGTTGTTGTTGACTTTTTTCATTTAGCATCATTTAAAAAAATATATTATAATATTTTATTATTTTTTTTGGATTTCATACAATGTATGATTGTTGATCTCCATGGGAATGTCCCTTCTCTCCCCCATTATTTCCCCAGTGGTCACTCCCTTTCCTTTTTATTGTTGTTTGTCCATGGTTGGTCCTTTGGTCTTTTTCTTTTCTGGAGCTATATCCTTATCCTGGGTGAAGATGTACTTTCTTAGTACATGGTGACCATGCTACTTAGATTTCCACAATCTTAAGACAATATAGTTTATTGTTGAACTGGGAATTTGATCCTAGACAGTTTTTCAGAAGCTCTTCTCTTCGCTATTCACCCTCAGCTGTTTTTCTATTTAATCCTGGCATTTACATAAAGAGAGTGCTAGGTTTTAAATTAATTATCCCAACATCTATATTGTTTTATTTACATGATCTACACTTGTTAAATATAAATTAGCACAGCTTCTATTGTCTAGTAGTTTGCTGATTTTCAAGTCAGTTTTACTGAATTAAGTAATCTTATTTTATATGTAAACACAACCAAAGTAATTTCTATCAGGTGATCCAAAGATAAGAGGGTCCTTCTGTAAATTTTGAATTTATTTCAAGCTTAAATCCTTTATGCGTATTTATCTCCAACTCTAAATCTACACAGGCTGATGATGGCCAATGATAAGTACATGTTAGAAGTTCAGAGTTTTATAGAACATGACAGCTGATACTTTGCAGGCAATAGGGAAGGGAGTTTAATTGATGCACAAATGTTTCTGTGCTTCATTTATAAATCTTTTCACAGATTCTCTTTTGTTCCAAATGAGGTTTAACAGATCATTTTGCCCATGTTTATCATTTACTTATATTTACTATCAAGGCAAAGGCCTTCACACTACACAGTTTTATTTTGGGTAAAATGGTTACTTGGGAAGGATTTGTAGAAATATAAAACATGCAACTATATGAATACATAAACTAAGAACCTAGAGTAATGGTATTTTGAATTTGGATTATGCTATTCTTTTGAGGTACTGAAAGAACCATGTAAATAAATAGCGAAATTTTAAACCTTAAAATTGTCTTATCAATGAACACAAATAGATCAGGCTGCTGAGAACAATATTTTGTACTTGCTCCAAATCATGTCTCCCTGTACAATGACTGCAGAGAAAAACATGTTAAAACAAAGCAAAACAAAACAAAAAAAAGCAAGCAAGGGACTTATCTTACTCTTAGCAGCCATTACAAATAATTTGATTATCTTGCACTCCCAATATTGCAGAACTTTGAAGGAGAAAGTGGAAAATGAAAATATTAGATTCTCATATTAGAAAATCTGTCTATACATGTTTGTACATTAAAACCAGCTTATGGTTCCTTCTTATGTTATCTATAAATATTCCTTAATTTTTATTGTACAGTATGTACTTAATAAATATATATATTTTACTAGATAGTGAAAATAAGTACTGGACTACAAGAACTGACATTTTAGTAATGGAGATACAAATACAAATCAACCAATACAAGAAAGTCAGAATGTAGTAGATGCCAAAAGAAAAAAAAAAGTTAAGACTAATGCATATTTACATACCAGGGATATTTGAAGTTAGACAAAATTATGAGATATTGTGGGGGTAGTGTCTTGAAGACTATTGGGATGGTTTTAGAAACCACTTAAAATGACTTAGGTCGTAGGTAAGGTGCTATATTTAGTTATTTAAAAGGAAGAATTATAAAATAGTGCTTGTCAAGCATAGGCAATAGTTAGATGAAGGGGAAATAGTGGCAATTTTTGGGGTATGATAGTGGAGCACCAAGTTATCTGGTTTAAAAGACGCACAAGTAAAATAAATCATAAAACAGGAGATAACTTTCCACCACTGGCAGATGCTGTCAGTAATTCCACCATCAATGAAATAAAACTTTGACATTCAACTATCACAAAATGTCATAAATAGTTCTTATTAGAAGCCAACATGGTTAGAGCATGATTAAGAAAGGTTAATCTACAGTGGAGTCTAGAGTGATGTAAGAAAGGGAACAGCGTCATTGAAATTAGCCAGGAAAAACTAAACCAAAATGGTGGCCAAACAAGAAAATGGCAGGACTAGAACCACATGACCCTGCAGAAATGAAATCGGTGGACTTGATGACTAAATGGATGGTGAGAGAGAAGAGTAAAGGGAGGATTAATAGGTAACTAGGGCTTTCACTCTGAATAGGAAGTAGACAGCACAGCAAACCAATATGCTGATTGGAACAACTGGAAAAACTGTTTCATTTAATTTTTTAAATCCTAATTTTAAAGGCATCATTAAGTTATATAACCAAGTATTGTAAGGACAACTAAAGTTCTGAAGTGATGAGCTGATGGTCTCTGTTTTCTCTTTGTCTGCTTGGTTGTTCTGATGATATCAGCATAACCATAGGTAAACTTGTTTTCCCCAAGTAGGAGAGAGAGTCTCTGAGAGAAACAGAGACTGATATATATATATATATATATATATATATATATATATATATATATATCAGTAAATAGTGTAGCAATTTTCTTTTTCTCACCCTTTGTTTGGTCACTGGTGTGACACGGTGTGATTTCACTTATGTGTGGAAGATAAAGAAACAAAACTAATGACAAGACTAGGCCAAACCAAACTCCGACATACAAGTTACACAGAAGGGAAAGGGTAGGTGTCTTGGGTAAAAGGGGTCAATTGTATGGTCAAAGATAGAAACTAGACTTGTGGGATGAACAGTCTATAAAGATGCTGATTTTTTTTTTTTTTTAGACTAGGTCTTGCTAATTTTGCCCGTGGAACTGCAGGCTCACATAGTCCAGGGTACCATGGACTCAGGTAGCTGGGATTACAGGTGCGTGCCACCACGCCAAGCTATGTTTTTGGAACTAGGTCTCATTATGTTGCCCCGAGAGGGACTCGAACCTTGATCCCTGGTTCCTGCTGCGACTTCCTAGGCTGCTGCTTACAGGCATGTGCCACCATGTCCAGCCTACGATACTGATTTCTAATGCTACAACCTGTATAATGCGATAAAGCAATGCTACCTAAATAAAAATTTAAGAAAAAAAAGAGAATTGACATAATTCCTATTCATTGAATTCTACTGTTTAGGAGTCCAGGTTGAAAGGTTTTAGAGGCTTTAGTTTTTAAAACTAAAGGTTTTAGTGTTGTAGTTCTTGGGAACAAAGACTTGCTTCATAGCATTTTACAGGCCACCCCCGCAAGACATTTGACAGATATTTGGGCATGGGGGTGGGGAACAGTACTGGAAAATCTGAAGAACAGAACTGGATAACCAACAGTGAGGATTGAGATGACAGAAATCTGCAGGCTTTAATCACAGGCTTCAGGCACAGGGGTAACCCAGGACCCTTTGCCACCCAGGCAAGGACTCTGGAGCAGCAACGGCCATTACCAGCAAGTCAAGAGGTGGAAAAATACACACTACATCCAGGGTGTGAATAAGAGAGGCTACAGCACATTGGAAAAGCTCCTTTTCTTGCAATCAGTTTATGTCAGCATTCAAACTTTTTCTTGGGTCAATATTTTTTTAATTTTGTAAGTGGTCAATTTCCTCTGTATTTTAAAAATGGTAATTGTAGATTATAGAAAACATTCATCTATCATTTTGTCATGTCTTCTCATTTTCTTATTTTATCTTGTCTTCTCATTTGTAAACTCATATCATTTTTCCCCTTAAAAATACTTCATAGAGAATACTGTTTTCATATCAGCCATCTTAAATAATACAATTTGGATAGATATATCTGCATTTTTATTAAATTTTGTTTCCTTTCTCACTGTTTACAACTTTTGTTATTGACTATGTTTATAAACTTGATTTGGTTAATTTGTTGAGTTCCTAGTCTTTACACTACATTCTTTCTATAATTTGAAGTTATTTCAATTTAGCTAAATCCTATAGATTCTGGTGTATCATTTTTCCCTTTTTACTATGTACAATTTCATAATTTCAGTGCTTAGGCTATGATTTAATGGTTACTCAGAAAGATAATTCTTAATTCTCTGGTAATTTTAAGCTTTCTTTTTCTCACCCTTTGTTTCGTTTCTCTTTATCCCACATAAAAGTGACACCACCTGGCATTTATCTTTCTCCTTCTGATTTGTTTCACTTAGCATAATCCTTCTCTGCTCCATCCATGTTGTCACAAAGGGCATGAGCTTATCTTTTTTGATCATTGAGTAATATTCCATTATGTGTAAAGAGTCCATCTGAACCCACTCATCTGTTTTGGGACACTTAGGTTGTTTACAAAGCTTGGTTATTGTAAATAGTGTAGCAATATACAGAGGAGTATTGATTTGCATTCAAACTTTTCAGGTAGATAGGAATCCTGGGTCAAATGACAGAAACATTTTAAATCTTTTCAGGGTCCTCCACACTGCTTTCCTTGGGGAAATGTATCAGTCTACATTCCTACCAACAGTGTAGGGAGACTCCTTTCTCTTTAGACCTTCTCCATCTGCCCTTGTTTTGTTTATAACAACCCATTTCCTCATTTTCATATTTTTAAGATTGGTATAATCTTGGTCACTTTTTGCTTTCAAATTATCTATTTGTTTTTATGTCTATTCTTTTTATGTTGCTACATACTTCATTTTGCCATTTTTTTCATCCTTGCTAATTCAGACTTGTGTTATCAGTTCTACTACTATTTAAACTTTATCATGTTTGTTACACTGGCATATTGCTGAAACAATGCTAAGAAGATGCAACATGCCTTTAGTTATGGCTTTAATTAATTTTATTGTTAGATATCTTTAAGGATGTGGACTGTAAATGATATCACAGACATGGGAGTGAGAATTCTATTGGATATAAGATTCTCCTTTTGTTATGCTTGTGAAGGGTTTTGTTTTCTTGATTTTCTTCACATCTGGTTGTTCCGAAAACCAGTCCACTCATCAGAAACAACTGACTGATCTAAACAAGTTCAGCACATTCCAGAGTGTTTACTAAGATGTTGGGTAAAACAAAAATCAATTTCCCCAAAACCTAGCACATTCCTTAGTAAACTCAAGCTTTTTCTGGTCTGAAGCTTCTCTTGTTACTCATCCCAGGGGCCCATACTCCATCTATGTCAGTGAAGTGAGCCCTACCTTTTCTCTCCTTTCCTACTTCTTTCTTTACTTCTTCATTCTTTGTTTTCTCAATATTTTTCACATCTACAGGATTATCTACAGTAAAGGACTATGGGCACTTTATCTATGAGTGTTGTGTGCTGACATACATCTTAGGAAGTGTGAACTTATTGCTCTGAATCATATAGAGCATTGTAAACCAATGTTATATTAAAAAAATAGGTGAACATATAAAAATTAACATGTCATTGTTTTTAATGAAGTCAAATTATTCTTTTTGTCTTTAATTTTTTTTCATTTTTAGCTGAAATTGAACTTGACTTCCTTCAGTAGGTATGGCTTTTTTCCAGCATGTTTTATACCTTCCTTTTGTCTTTTTTAAGCATCATGATGAACAGGTAGCCTAGTGCAGGTGGTCAATTCTGATTAACTCACTTTTCCTGAAAGTTCATAAGTTATGCTGGTACTTACAATTCAAGTAAGTTTCTTTCCTGCTTTTCTCTAACAAGAGAACTTATGAATACATTTTCTCCCTTTCCACTAAATTTGTTCGTTGGAACAAATTTAAAACTTAAAAAAAATGTTTAAACTCTGTAAGTAGGCCTATCAAACAATGTGTTCAAAGCACAGTTTTCTCCAATTTTGTATTCTCCATTTCCCTTTTCAATAACCCTGATGTTGGATCTAATTCTGCTGTTTCCATTAAGTATGCTAATTCTGTATAAAAAGTAGAAAAGAAATTCCAATCCACTCCAAGGACAGTCCAAATTCTATACTAGCTTCAAATTCATTGCAGCTCAGAGAACTCGTGTTCAATAGGCAAGGGAAATAAAATGGATATTACAGACAAATATCACTCTTCAGATTTTACCTAAAACTTATCTAGCTATTCATATTCATGAGAATTAAAGCAATTTTTAAAAACTTTATCTAAAACATTTCTATTCATGGGCTAGTTTCTTAAAAATATTCAAACACTGTAGATGTAATTAATGGGAAAAATAAAAATTAAAATGCAATGCTATCATCATCAGTATGTCTCCGTCCAGGCAAAATCAATTAGGAAAGAATGCTAGAAAGTACAATCAAGCTGACATCAAGAAATGTGAGTAATGTTTACAACTTTGCCCAGAGTTCAAAGCAGGGCAATTTCTTTAGGTCACAATATTTTTATGTTGTTGTGTTCCACCAGAGGCAGCCCATAAAAGACACTAGCATATTTAGATTATGTACAGCTGTGGATGATACCACCCACAGAGAAAGAGTCTCTGACCAGGTGTGAGAAATTCCTTTTTGTCATTCCCAAAGGGCTTTGTCAAGGGTGGAGTCCTGAACACCCACCACCCTCACTGATTTGCCTGTTCTGCAGACTCTGGCTATGTGCCTGCAGTGAGGGTCAACTTCCCAGAAATACCCTCCCTTTTTTTGAAACTTGTAATCAAACACACATTTCTCCACTCTTCTATAAAAATAAAGTACTGACCCACTGCCCATCACACTAGGACATTCTTGTTCCCAGCTGTGTGTTTCTTCACTAAGATAAGACCTTTAGCACATTTTTTTTAACTTCCTGTGCTTCCTCATTGATGGAGAAGACTTTTGAGAATATTTTACTTTCTGCCTTCTCACCCGGGGTCATCTCACTAATCCCTGATCTTTTTAAAACAGCTAGTATCTTTTCATTCCAATCTGGTTTTAGGTTTTCCTTTTCCACATTGATTTCAAGTATCCTGATTTAATATTTGATTGAACTATATAAAATAGCTGATTTTCAGACATTTTGATAAGTAAAATGGCAATTTCTTTTGATTCAGTCACTTTATTACCAATCATATATACTGAGCTATACATTATAAAATTGATTGAACACTTTTTTTTTTTAATCCTAGCATTTCTAGTCTTCTTGCTTCATGTATAGCTGTAGTTGAATTCTTTTTTTGGAGTACTCTCATCTATTAGGTCATAAGAAAATATATTAAGGCATCAGAATCTTATCTGGTAGTCAAAGGCACAGAGTTTAGAGCCAAATACCAGGTCTGATACCTTAACTTTGCCAAAGTGTAGGTGTGAGATTATTATATAAGGTCCTGAGTTTTACCATAATGAAGAAAATAGTATTATCCTGCACAATTGGGTTAATATTAGTGAAGTGCTTAAGCAGAATTTGACACAGTATATAATACAGGTTTATTTTATATCTCTATGGAATTACAAATTATCTTTCTTAAATTTACAGGTAAACTCATTTAAAAGCAATTTTTATATCTTACTTATATTTTATCTGACTTGTGTGATTGGATATCTAGACCTGTGGGATTCATAATCTTCCTGGATGATAGCCCTACCTTACCAATGGCCTGCTTCGTTGCAAAACCGCTGAAAAAATTCAGAATATGTTTTAGAGGTAACCTCTGTTTTATTATTCATACTCAAGGGAAAATGACTTTTCTGGTGAGGCCTAGCCAAAAATTCAAGTCATCATTAACTTTAAAGAAATGGAAAATGAAAATAAGAATCTTGAGAAAGTCATTGTTATTTGTGAGTGGAATAAAGACAGACATAAAATTTTAATTAAATAAAGATTCCCCTTAGTCATTAATTTGTAGTGTATAAAATTCTCTGTGACATGTTCCTGCTGTTTTCTTAGCACTAACATATTACTCAGTAGAGTAATAGGATAAAATTTTAAGCAAATATTTATAGTTTCAAGAAGAGCTCTGTCAGTTGTTGGGGAGAAATGAATGATGTCAAAGAAGGAAAGAAATTTAAGCTTGCAGTCAGTCTCTGCCATAAATATGCAGGAATTTGAAGAAGCAAGAAAATTAAAAAACTGCTTAATTAAGAAGTTGTACTAAAGAGCAGAGTAGAGGCTTGGTGGGTGGTCAATTAAAATGATAAAATCATGGGAAATAGAGATAAGGAGCAGGGCAAAATTTTATTGAGAAAGAGAATCCAAAGTTTATAAATAAATGTGCAAAATTAGTGAAACAATCAAGTAAAAAAGAGAGCCGGGCATGGTGGTGCATGCCTGTAAGCAGCAACCTAGGAAGCCACAGCCAGGGACAGGGATCACGGTTCGAGTCCCACTGGGGGCACGTAGCGAGACCTAGTCCCCCAAAAATAGCTGGCCATGGTGGCATGTGCCTGTAATCCCAGTCACCTGGGAAGCTGAGGCTGGGTACCCTGGGCAACATGAGCCTGCTGTTCTACAGGCAAAAACAGCAAGACCTAATCTCAAAAAAAAAAAAAAAAAAAAAAAAAAAAAAAAAAAAAAAAAAAAAAAAAAAAAGAGAGAGACATTAAAATCAGTTTCAAGAGGAAATATGGAAAAGTAGGCTATATATCTAAAGCAGGGCAGCACAAGAAAGCAGATCATGTGAACTTCCTAATTCTCTCAAAGCCTTCCAACTTGTCTTGCATTTGTTTTATTGAAGACTTTCGAAAACAAAGACCAGGAGCTATTACTTTCAACTTTTCCACTTGATGTTGTAGGTTAGTGTCCATATGTAAGAAGGTGCCACAGGAATTCTCAGAATACAGATATTCAAGAATGATCAGCATTGAATAACTGAGACTATTAAGTTGTGTTAGACTCACCAATATTTAGGTAGTTGTCTTTCAGGTTCATTTAAATTCATAGATGTAACTTGTTAAATTATAGATTCAATGATATCTTTCAGTTAGTAAGTTTTATTTCTTGGTATGATGGAATAAGATCTTACAAGAAAAAAAAAATCTGCAGTTAGTAATTGTAAATTCTAGGCCAGGCACGGTGGCTCCTGCCTGTAAGCTTCAGCCTATGAAGCGGTTGGGGCTAGGGATGGCGGTTTGAGTCCCACCTGGGGCCCGTAGCAAGACCTAGTTCCAAAAGAATACAGTTGGGTGTGGTGGCGTGTGCCTGTAATCCCTGCTACTTGGGAAGCTGAGGCTGGGGATTGCTTGAGTCTGTGGTACCCCGGGCAACAAGAGCCTGCGGTTCCACAGGCAAAAATAGCGAGAGCTAATTGTAAATTCTGAAGAAAATTACCTGGAGTTACTGGGCAGTGAACAGTGGGACAAGCCTGGTGGTTAGTTCATAGTTGTAGAGGGCATGTGGGGAGCTCTCTTTAACTCAAGTCCATCTCTATGTTTTTTATTCTGCATTATGTGCCATCTAAGAGATTTACACAGAAGGGGAAAGGATTCATGTAGAAAGACTCAGATCTCCTGTCCAGGGATCAAAAAACATGTAGCCACAAAATAACTGGCTCTCAGGAGATAGAAAGTTAACCTCACAAGTGTAAGAGGCAAAAAGGGTGCTCCTAAATTCTGTCTGCCCACATTTTGACTGACTCCTAAACCAATTGTGAGTGAAGTTGATTGAAAGCAGCCCCCCCATATAAGGCAAAATACCAGAATCAAAGCTGAAAGGCACCTTCAGTGAACTGGTAAGAAGAATTTGAAGTTCAAACTTAGCAGTGAAAATTGCTTGCTAGAATAAAAGAAGGAAAAAGAGTTTGTTAGAGAAAAAGAACAGAATCCAAACTCTCCGTAACAGAAAATTCATAATGTCCAGGAGATAATCTAAGATTACTGGATTATTGGGCCTCAAATAAGAAAAGCCAAGAAAATAAAATACATTCTAAAGGGGAATGAAAATTTATTCAGTCTAAGATGAAGTACATGTGGAGCTATGAGACAAAGATTTCAGAGTGAGACAACTACCCTCAGAACAAATGAAAAGATAAAACAAAGGAAAAAAAAACAAGAAAATTTTTCCAAATGGAAACAGAAATTCAGCAAAGAAATGGAAGTCATAGATGACCAAATGGAAACTCTAGAACTGAACAATGAATGTTAGAAAATAAAGATGACCTAAACAGCTGTGGAGATATTTTTATGAATTGCAGGGCCATTTTCATAAATTTGAAAGATTCAATTTTGTTAGTATAGCAGTCATCCTTCAATCTGTAGATTCCAGTGCAATCCCACTCAAAATTCTAATAGACATCTTTGAAGAAATTTATAAGTTCATCATAAAATTCATGCTTGAAATTTATACGTTATGATTTGTTTCTTGAGTAAGTTTTTTTAAGTTGAGCATAGAATTACTATGTCCCTAGAAATTCTACTCCTACCTGTATCTCTGAAAGAATTAATGCAGGTACTGAAATAAATATTATGAGTGTGAATAGCATTATTTACAATTAACATAAGGAAAAAAAGTCATGTGGAAAAGCAAATATCCCAAAATTCTTTAGGTAGGTGTGATTATAGTGGTTATCTGCTGATGGAAATAGATAATTTTTAGCAAGTACAGAATGGCACCATTCATTTTCTCATGCACTGAGCTATCAAGAAAAAATGGATACACATAAGAAAATGTCCTTGTGAAGGAAGGAGATATCTATACAATGTTCCCCACTCTGAGTTATATAAGAGAAACTAAGAATGATTCTCCCACCATTCACCTTAGCATGTGGATGTGAATAAAGTAATTATGATGAGTGTGTGCATATGAATGTAATGGAAATTCAGATCCATGTCAGGATCCTTAGACAAAAAGGCTTCTAATATGGCCAGGAAATTCATGTGCATGCCGGCATGCGCACACACACACACACACACACACACACACACACACACACACACACACACACTGCACTTATTTACTTGAGTCTTGGCTCTCCTATTATTGCAAATACATGCTACTAATATCTTGTTTAGAATAACCAAGTTGAGAAAAATCATTTGGATAATACATAGAATTAAAATTATTTATTTAAAATCCTTGGTCTACTCTTTACTATTGACATTCAGTTCTCCCTAAGCAGCAGAAAATAGTATATCAAAAACAGTGTTACTGTGGTTGGGAGTGGATTTTTTTTCTTAAAATATTGTACTAAGGAATAGTACATAATTTCAAAATATGGACGCATAGAACAATTGAATCATCTCTGCCCATCCTGAATAGTTCATATAAACCTTGCATTAGAAATTGGTAACTTAGTGGTAGGAGCAAAGAAATAGTATATATCTGATGCAGATATCTGTTGTAGACATATCATATAAATGATGTAGGTACTGCAGAGAAAATGAGTTAATCAGGCACTTTTGCCTTCCAAACAAGACAACCAATAACCTTTTCTCACCTTTCGGACATCTGCCAACAACAGATGGGCCTTGCATGCTCAGTGATATATCAGTTGTGTAGTGCTGGGGACATAACAGTGTAAAGTAGAGGTTTCAAAGCTCAGTTGTTATTCTGCTTTTCAGTTTCTCTCTGTTCTGCCTACCTGAGTAACAGTTTTCTATTTCAGCAGTTTTCTATTTCAGCAGTTTTCTATTTCAGCAAGTCAGACAGATCCTAAGATTCTTCTTCCATTTACCCAAATCAACAGTGAACTTGCCTGGTCTCAGACAGTTGCACATCAATATCATATTCAAGGACATCAGTCCATGCCCAGGGGAAGAGCATGAGACTACCAAATGTGCATTGGCTTAATATTTTCTTTAATTTAAAAATATCACTTACCTCTTCCTCAGTATGTATTTTTCCAGATTGCATTTCTGATCATTTCAGCCAGAATTCATAGTGCAACCAACTTTGCCCCTAAAATGACCTTTTTTTCCTAGCACATTTTTTTTCAATGGCATTGCATTTCTCTGGAGTAGACCAGTGATTTCACTATTTTTCAGACAGTAGGCCAAGGCCTGCCTGCATCAGAAATATCTGGAGTGCTTACTGAAAATGTACACTTTCTAGGCCTAAACAGAGACTCTGATGAAGGATGTGTTTTTCTTATGAGACTTTTGATGACATTGAAATCCACTAAAATTTAAGACCTTTAAACTATTAGATGATACTGAAGGTCTAACTATACAATTACTGTGGACCTTTTGTTCAAAAAAGCATTATTGTGATTGTCCCCTTCTTCAAATCAGGACAGATTCTGGCGATCTTAAAAGTAAAATGAGCAGAGCTAAGCAGGGCAATTTTAGAAGAGGTTTACCAGTTAAAAACACAAGACACTTATATAAATACAAAATTTAGATAAATAACAAATGACTATCTAGTATGTGCATGCACCAAACATTGCATGGACTGTACAGATAGCAAAATTAAGATTTTTATTTGAAATCCAAAATAACTGCCTGTCTTTTATGTGGGCTTATGAAGTTTGGTATCATTTTGTTAGACTCAAAAAGATCTGGGCAAGAATCTGTCAAATGTTAGCTGGGTAATCTTGGCAAGTTTTCTTCAGCTCTCCAAACTTCAGTTCCCCAAATAGACGATAAAGCAGCAACTACAACTGAAAACATGCAGAGGAAAATGAAAAATCAACCAGTGAAACAAAATTCCACAAAAAACTACTTTAATGGATTGTTAGGAAAATTACACAGTGTATGTTACATAATTCAATTTTTCTATGGATAATACACTATGTATAATGTCTGGCATGTGTTAGGAAGTCACTGAGAGGTTATTTTTGTTATTGTTGATAACATAAGTCATAGAAAACTGCTCTGAAGCTTTTAAAAACATATCCTGTTGTCAATTGAAAATTGACAATAAGTTTTTAGACAGCATATGAATAGAACAGTTAATTCAAAATTCTATTTTCTGTCCACCAGTCCCTTATTTTGTTTGAATTACACTATTATTGTACAAACAGGAACAAAACATGTGAATCTATGGGTTTTTCTTTCAAGTCTCCCTGTTGCAGTTATAAATTTTATAGCTAATTTAAGAAATTAAATATGTTCCTTATTTTAAAACATAATAATTTTCCAGTATAGCAATACTATATAATCTTTCATAAAAATTGATGTAATATCTTGTATCTTTCTGAATGTTGGATAGTATTTGAAGAATTAAAATTAATGCTGTAAATATATTTCATTCCAAAGAGTAATAGCATAATTATATGTGCATATTTTTGACTTCTTTCCCAGTAAGTTTAAAGAATTGTTTTTGTTGAAGAACAGTTTCTTTGTGAATTATGCTGGTAAAAAGTTCAGTTTTCCAGATTTTCAGTATCTTACAGGTAAGGAATGAGGATGCCATGGAGTGTCATATAGTAAATTATTTGTTATTTCTTAGGGAAATTCCCTACAAAGCAGTTGCTCTCTGCTGACAAAACAGACAAATATGGAGCTGAACTGGGCAGTTTCATAATAAGACTTATTTTTTAAGTGCTTTTGTAGTTTTAAAGAGTAATTTTGGAAGAACTTTTATTTATTTATTATGAACATATCTGTTCTAAAATGAATAAACTTTGAAAGTGATTTTGTAGTTCTACACAAAAATTGGAGTAAAATAGTAGTTATTTACAATGAAAGTATTATTTCTAGAATATATAAATATTTATGAAGCACATTTTAGGCTCTCAACTAATTAAATGCTTTTTATTCAAATAAATAGAATCAATGTCTATAAATCTGAGCCATATAATGTCAAAGAAAAGTATGGATGAGATATAAAGGAGATATCAATTCAGGCATATCCCTTTATGCATAAGCTTGTTTCTGCTACTTCAATTTTTAGAAAAGATTTCCATTAGTGATATTTTTGCTAATAAAAGAAATTCAAAGAGGATATTCCTTTTAATGACAAAAGTGAAAAAGTAAAAAGTGTTCAACATTTATTTTATAGTCTTCAGTTCCATCCCAAAACAGTGAGTGTGGCACTGGGAGCCACTGCTCAGGGAACTACAGACTGTGTATTTATTCTCGTGTTTTAACACATGTTAATGTAATCTTGAATTTTGTGTGTTAATTGGTATGCTCTTAGGCCTGAGAATGCTAAAAAATTTTTCCATATGAATTAATGATAAATTAACTGTTTCATGTCATTTTGACTAATGAAAGATTTCATAGGAATGTTCTCTCAGATAGTGAGAGAACCTGTGTATGTGTATATATATGTGTGTATGTGTATGTATATATATATACATATACATATATATAAGCAAAAATATCTACTAAATAAATCTTTTCTAAATCAAAGTAGCAGGAACAAACTTACACATAAAGAGGTGTACCTGCATTAATATATCCTTTATATGTGTATGTATATAAACATATATGTATATTGTATGTATATATACACACGTGCACATATGTATATACACACAAATATATATGTATGAAACAAATTAATGAATACTACGCAAAGTTTATGACTGTGCTCATGTTTAGGACATTCAAGGGAACTAACTGCATCCTTTGATTGAGGATAGTGTTGACCTCCAAGAATGTCTAAGGATGGTGAAACAGGTTCAACATGGGTGCTATAATAAGCTTAATTATATCCACTCTATTTTTGTTTTTAAAAAGAGATTTGAAACAAATGTAGCAAAGTGTGGAGATTTAATAAAACACAGCGATAGTGTTCTCTATAATTTTTTCTATGTTTGGAATGTTTCATTTAAAAATAAAGTGAGCATAGCTATTGATGACCCACCTTCACCATACTCAAAATCATGGATCAAAAGTTGTAGAACTAAGCTACTCGAGGCCCAGGTTAGGGATGTGGCTCTTAACTGGAGTTCAAATGCAAAGGTGTCAGTGGGCAAACTTCAGAGAGATAGCGCAACACAAAAGAGAGTGGTCTGTGCTTAATCTAGTTATTTTGCTCATAGACTAAAAATCCTGTGTGCATCCATGTGTGTATATGTATGTGTGTATATGTTCAGTGAGCTCACATAGTGAGGGATCAAAGGTAAGAACTATTTGTGATGCACATTTGTGGAAACAGGATGAATGATGATGTCCCTAAAAAGAACAGCTTGCCTTTGCTTCAGGGGTTACACATGGAACCCCTTCAAGAGTAATGACATCATAGACAAATATGACAGGGCTATTATTTCCCATGTGGGGAGGAGAACAGCTTTCTTTTGCAAAACTGATATCATCCAAATGTGTGGCATCAAAGGATAACTTAATAATAGTCCTTTCTCCTGGGAAAGGAAGAGACAAGGGTGGGGAGCATCCAGTGTTGTAGGTGCTATGCTGGTGAGTGTGACACAAGTAGGTGTCACAAGAACCACTTTTCATTGCCATATATTGCATTGATCTTTCCTACAATTCACTGTAGTGTTTTATCTTGTAAATTTGCAAATTTTTTTTCTCTCCATGCAGACTTCAGTCTTTACTTGATATAATATTCAGAATATAAATAGGTTGACTATAAAATAAGCAAATCAGGCAATCAGGCAAGGTTTTACAAGACACAATTACCTTAAAAAGCATCCTTTTGTAAATACCTAATGCTTTATACTACCATATATCCATGGCAATACAAAAATTCTATTTCACATTATAAACTTCTTTTTAACACTGCTTCAGGTGTTATTTCCAAATTTATGAGAATGAAAAGTACTTGTCTATATGCCTATGATTTTGTTCTCTTTTCATTATTTCCTGTTATTTTTTTGTGCACAAATGACATAAAATGTAATTGTAAAACATGTCAAACAACTGCTATACTGAGATGTGAAAGAACATTTACAATTTTTGGAGGACATAAAATTTTAGTAAGTGTATCCACTTTCAGACAGTGGGGAATACTTCACTTCAAGTAAAGACTGCAACAGCACATTCTATTTTTTAGTGCTATGTTTTCATCATATGACTTAAACTAATACCCGCTAAGTTACAAGAGTAGCGGTTAAAAGGACAGACTAAGTGATCTTCTTCAGGTCTTGAACATTATAAGTCACCCATGATTCTCAATATGATTTATTGAGTTGACAAGGAAACAAAACAAAACACTTCTTCAAAGTCTAACTTATGTAAATAAAGTGTAGCATTTCAGTCTTAAGGATATTTCCGTGTCTTGGGTTATTTTAAACAAACCCTTTAAAGGAATTGTTTTAGGATTTTTCATCAAAACAAGAGTACCTTCCAAACAAAGTGTATAGTTACTTTGAAGATCTGCTCTGAACTTTTTTTTTTCCTAGAGAGGAAGATATTTAGTTTAAAGAATTGGCTTATGCAAATTATGAAGACAGTGGAGTCTGCAGGCTAAAGACTGGAGGAAGAGCTGCTGCTACTTCGTGAGACCCAAAGCATCTGGAGTGAAAATTCCTTTCTTTTTCCGTGATCTTCTCTGAACTTTTCAAAAGGATATTTTTGACTATCTGGGGAGAGAGAAGGAAGGTTTTAAGATGTGGAAATCTTGATAGGCATAGTATGAACGTGAGCAGTATACTACCTATAAGAAAAACGTATTTGAATGAATTTTGCTTAAAAATAATTTTGTCCAGTTAGTATATACTTTAAATGAATTTTTAAAAATTGGATTAGGCTGAAAAGTTAGAATGAGACTAAATAGAAAGAGAACTTTGCAAAATTCCCCGTTGGCTTTTGTCTTGAGGCTCTTCTCAAATTTCTGTGTCATCATGGTCATAAAACAAAATCTAAGACTCTCTAGAAACCTCTGTGACCTTGGGTTTCAGGTTTGACATTTTGTTTTCTATGTTTTTTGCATCATGTAGAGAAAATTATCTTTGGGAAAATCATTTTTCCACTGAAACATGAAATAGGCAAGGCAGTTTGGTGCTAAGATCAACTTTTTTTCTGAGAATATGAAAAGTTTGCTTGTCAGGGAAGGAAGCTTCATGGCAAAGACAGCACTGTCCTCTCTTGGAGCATTTTTTCCTAGTGTTATTTGATTTAAACATAATAGCAATTCTCATAATGACAAGCAAGCAAAAATAATCTACCAGTCTCTAATGGCAGAGAAGACAATATTACCTGATTTCAGAGAAATATCTGACAATATTTTTTTTAATAAATAAGGTGGCATGCTTTTAGACAATGGAGTTTATTTTTCAAGACCGTAGCTTGAGAGGCCCATATTGGGTTTTGTTTATCCTGGCTCTGGGGAAAAGGTCTGTGCTCTGTTTCTGATAAATTTTCCCTTGTTTTCAGTTATGACAGATATTATTTGAATAAAGTGTATGAAAATATTTTAGCATCAAACTAAGGATATCTAACCTTATTTATGTCTGTATTCTGTCCTTAAACACAAACAGCTGTGCACACATACATCTGTCTCACGTCTGACCACGCACTGCTGTCCAAGACTTCATATATACAAATAAATGTTCCCCCTTTTATGGGAAATTGTGGCTGGCCCAGCAGGACTTTGCAACCCACATGCATTTTTCAAATCTTACTTGCACAAACAAAAAGAGAAAAACTACAGACAAACCAGGTTTGGAACTGCTGACTGTTAGTATCTGTACAGAATGACTGGAGACTCCTTACTTTAACAAAAAATAGAAAAAGAGCGAAATGAAAAAAAGTACAATTTGTCAAATCTTCTATAGAGTCTAAGTTATACCTTCAAAAAGGAAAAGTAAACCTAAACATTCATAGAAGAGCCTTCTATTTGACCTAAGGACTAACTTACTACTGATCAGTAGTAAGTTAGTAAGACTAGATGAGCAAAATATTTGCCAGCTTTCTTATTTCCATTATTACACATTTTGAGAAATCACAGGCCAAATAGAGATTCAAGAAATTTCACATTCTTGTTTTAGAATTTGGAGATGTTTACTTCACTTCATATTTGGGTGTGTTCCCCAGTTTTTTATAAAAAATAAAAAACTTTTATAAAAACTAAAAAAGTTATTCAGCAATTTTCAGTATTTTGTCTTGAGGTTGAAAATCAAACTATATTAAAGACAATGGAAAGATTTTTAAAAATATTTATTAGTTATTATATGTTTAGAAAAATATTTTGGTCTTTATTTTACCATATCTGGGGAAAATTAATCACATTCCCCTGGAGAACTGATTTCAAAATAAAGTAAACAAATGAAATCCAAGTGGCAGATATGTAAACAACAACAAGGAAGCCAACAAAGTTCCTGAAATTAGTATCTTGCTCACAATCTTTGGTGTCCTAGCCATGCTGTCATAGATGGTTCAGTTTTGTTTAACACATTAATTTGTGAGTTAATTTTTCTATATGGTAAATCTCAACTATCATGTCTAGGAGATTTGAAATATTTTTCAAGAATTCATCAATTGCTTATATTCTGATGGTTAGTGTGAGATGGCAGGTAAACATGTATTTAACTTACCTTCGTGCTCCAACCCATTAAATTACAGTAAAGGCAGACAAATGAAAATAAGTCCACTGCAGCACAGAGCCATCAGCCCTCCAGGGACTCAGAGAAAACCCAGCCGAAAGATAGATGTGAAATTTAATTTTTCTGAGGGCTAAACCAAAGGGGATCCACTCTTTTTTGATAGAGTCTTTACTAGCTCTGTTTGGGGGCAGTTATGAGAATGAAGAGAAAGCTGTAATTTGGTTAAGGGACTATCTGCTTGAAAATGAGGAGTGACTAAATACCAAATCTATAAACCCAAACCCAGCAAATAGCTTCTAAAAGAGATTCAGAGCGATTCTCTAGAGGGCAAGGTAATTGATGGGGGAAGTTAAAGTGGCGGATGCTGAGTCCTCCCCTGGGCCCACCTGTCTGCTCGTGAAAGGAAGCTTGCCAGGCGAACACTCAAGAATATCTTATCCTTGAGGAAACAACAGCAATAACTCAGAAAAAATGTCATGTGTATGTGTACATGTGTGATGCTTTTTAACAGATAGTAGGTCCTAAAAAGGGAGGATATTTCTTCTTCTTTTAGGATTTTGTACATGAAGCAAGTCATCGCTGAAAATCTCCGTATGGAATACATAAATTGTCTTTATAAAAGTAATATGATCTGAAATACATTTCAAAATAGAGAATCTGCAAAGTCTATGTAATAGAGGTTATTATAAATACAGACCTTTAAATTCTTTCTTTCCTGAAGAGTATGAACCGTAAGCCAAATTGCCTGGGTCCAAATACATTTTAAACCAACTATCTATTAAGTGATCACAGGCAAGGATTCCAACCCATTAAATTACAGTACAATAAAGTAACTCTCTGTGCCTTAGTTTTTTCATCTTTGAACAGCTATAAGAAGAGCACATGCCCACAAGATATTTATGTGGGTTCGATGACTGATAGAGATAAAGTACTTACATAGCAGCCCTGATCCATAGTACTAGTAGGTAAGCATTTACTATTATGAGCAAGACATTGTGCCTATCTTATGGCACTTAGAATCTATTGAAAAAGACATCACAGGTGCTGTGCGCCGTTTGCAAACCAGAAAAATCATTGCAAACGACACAAGGGAAACCTCTCTCGTTAACCTGTCCCCAGAAAACTAAGGGACTGAATTATTGCATTGACTTTCTGAGATTGCAATGGCGCTACTGGCTTTCCTAAATCAGAGATAGTGACCACCTGCCTATATCCCCATTCCTCAATTACTCCTTGGCTTTAGGATGTTAATTGCCCCTCAGGTTTGTGTTTGTCTTCTTTAAAATTCAACAGACCCTCACCCTGTGTCTCTATGTACCTTGGGTCCGCAGTCAACACACAGGAAAACGCATTTAATCACAAATAAGTGTCTTAAAGGAAAAGAAAAGGCACACTAATAATTAAAAAAAGGCAAGGGGATTGGACTGGAGAGGAAGGCCTGCAGCAAGAAAACATGGACAGATCACAAACGAATATAACCTGGCCACCCAACACAATCTTAAGACTGAAAATCTAACAGCAAGGGGCGCCGGGACCCAACAACGCAGTCCCTCACCCAGAGAAAAGACACTAACATAGGAAAGAGACTAATGGACTCAGCACAGCTAATAAATAACAAAGAGTGGGGTGTGAGAGAATGGAGGGAGCACCGGAGGGAGGAGGGAGGGGG
>PVHY01013986.1:0-39756 GCA_004024945.1 Uropsilus gracilis
TTTTTTTTGAGTCTAGGTCTTGCTATTTTTGCCTGTGGAACCGCAGGCTACTGTTGCCCGTGGTACCACAGACTCAAGCAATCCCCTGCCTCAGCTTCCCATGTAGCTGGGATTACAGGCGTGCACCACCACACCCAGCTATTTGGGGCTAGGTCTCGCTGTGTTGTCCCGAGCAGCGGCTGCTTCGCAGACTGATGATTACAGGCACGAGCCACCATGCCTGGCTTTCCGTGGTATTTTCCCTCTAAACAAAGAGGTGTGCAGTGCCCTTATTGACAGCTTCTCTGTGCCAAGTTTTTGTTCAAATCTCCTTGGTGACATTGTAGGCATCATATTTTGTTGTTTCTCTCAGTTCACTGCGTGTGGTGCTCACCTTGTTCCCCTTGAGTCCTGCCCAGGTGGCACATGTTAAGGGACTTTCCACCAGTATCTCACTGGTTTGATTTCTATGGATGGATATTGTCTTAAGGTATCACTCCTAATTAGAGCTCTCATGTTGAAGGCAAAGCCAGGGGAGACTGTGGTGGATATACCACCCGACCCTCCCGCCCCGCCCCACCCCTGCACAACCAGCCCTGCGTCTTCAAAGGGCTCAGATGTGCGGTGTGGCCCGCGCGCCGGCAGGCCTGTCCTCTTTCCGGGCTGACCCCAGCCCCACCCCGCCTGACCTCGAGGAAGCACGAGAAGCCGGTGCGTGCGGACCATGGCGGCGGTCACGCCACGGTGGCGTGGCCGCGGGGTGCACGGGCACAGAGACCCGCTGGCACGCTGGGCGCCGCCGAGTCCCGGATGCTCCTGGGCTCAACCCCAGTCTTGCCCCGCCACCCTCCAGTAGGTGGGGTCCGACCGGTGGGCCCAGGGCTCGGAGGCCGCTGTCATGGCCGCCATGTGCACGACACCCTAGGGGCCGTGCGGTGTCCACCCTCTGGCCAGGCCTGGCCTCTTTCTGGGCTGACCCCAGCCCCACCCCGCCTGACCTCAAGGAAGCGCGAGGAGCCGGTGCGTGGGGATCGCGGTGGCCACGCCATGGTGGCGTGGCCGCAGGGTGCACGGGCACAGAGCTATACTCTTTTTTAAAAGTGATTAAACTATTTATTACTAAGCAAGCAAATAAGGAAGCGATTACCTAAATATGGACTACAACAAACCCAGTTATCCCCCCCCCCCATACATGTCCAAAACTGTCCTTTAGACCCTGGTCGCATCACCAGGTGTCCAATCAGTTCACAGCATGTGATCCAGAAACAGGGTATTCCTCTTTTCCTTTGGTGTTTGTTTCAGCTTCTTCCAAACACATGGTCCAAGGTATGGTATTCTTTTCTTTCAGCATCTTTTCTTAGCAACTTTAGGCAGTAGAAAAGCTCCACCGTAAAACAGGGACCAACACCAGGTCCATTTTCTCAAGCCTTGCTCAGGCCATTTTCTCAGGTCTCTCCAAAAACATCTGAGTCAAACTACATAAAACAAGATCCGACACAAAGTTCAAATCTACAAACTCTTTAGACTCCTTCAACACACACCATAGGCTTATGCATGCTAAGTCTCATGAGTTCAATTGCCCCAGACCGTTGCCTGCTTGCAGCAAAACCTCAGAGCCTCTCTGCTTTTCTGTCCTGCTGACTCCCAAAGCTGAACCTATGCTATACATTTGGCAGACCTCAATATTTATTTGTCAAAGAAATATGGGTTTAGAAGAAGAATACTATAGGTAGATAAAAAGATTGCTGTTGAAATTTCCACATATAATTTTAGTATATTTTGAAAGAATACCTAATTTCTAGATATTAAGACTCACTATATGTAATATTCTGTCTAGGGGAAAATATATTGAAACACCTCTTTAAAAATTTGACAAATGTGCAGCACTGTTTACAATTGCCAGATATGGAAAAAACCCAAATGCCCCAAAACTGATAAATGGCTAAAAAAATGTGGTATATGTACACAGTGGAATATTATGCATCAATCAAAGGAGACAAACATGTCATTTACAACAACATAGATGGAGCTAGAAGGAATCATATTAACAGAAATAAGCCAGAAAGAAAAAGAGAAATATGGGATGGTCTCACTTATATGAAGGATATAGAAAAAAAAAACAAATTGCTAAAAATAATTTTAAACTTCCAACAAAACAGTGGGGGGGGGGGGGGGGAGAAAACAAGTGTTGGAGAGGTGTGGGAACCTTGGGGTAGATAAAAATGTAATATATATGTACATATATATATACATATATATTGCTGTCATCCTTGGAACTAATTTGTAAGCAACAATCACTGAATACACTGTTAATGTTATTGTTTAGAACAAACTGCTGTTTTCTCAAGAGAAAGAAAAGAATTTATTTTTTTTCTAACTTTTCTTTCTCTAATATTCTTGGTTTTTCTTTCTTATTCCTTTTCTAATGCTCTTCTTTTCACTATGGAGATCCAAGTGTCTGACCAATGGCTTTTTCCTTCCTTTTGAACTTTTTGAGTTTTCTTTTTTAACATTTGTTACATGCCAGGACTACTTGTAACAAATTCTCTTTAACTTTTATCTGACCATATTTATTTCCATCACTTTTGAAGGATAATTTCACTGAAAACTGATTCTAGACTTTGTGGTTCTTCAAATTTTTATTTTTAATATTTTGTTCCTTATGTCCTTTTGCATGCATGCAGTCTAAATTCTTTGTAGTTAGAAGTTAAAGTTATAAAGTTCCCCCTCCCCAACTTGGCTTCTTTTTATTTTCTTCTGTAGCTTAAATATGATATGTCTAGGTGTAGGTTTTTCAGTATTTATTATGCTTGGTATTCTCTGAGATTCCTGAATCTATGGTTTTGTTTCTTTTATAAACTTTGTGAAATTCACAGACATTATTGCTTTAAATATTTTTTTCTATCCTGTCTCTCTTTGTATTACTCCCATTGTACATATGTTATCCTTTTGTAATTGTAGCACAATTCTTGGATATTCTATTTTGTACTTATCACTTTTTGCATTTTGGTTTTAAAAGTTTGCCTTCATTTCTTCAAATTCATTTATCTCTTTTTTATCTAACTCTGTCCTATCTATTGATGAGCCCATCAAAGGCATTCTTCATTTTCAGCATTTATTTTTTACTCTGTCCTAGGGTTTCATGCTCCTTATATTACTCATCTTTCCTTGTATGTTCTACACTTTTTCTATTAGAGTCCTTAGTGTATTAGTCATAGTTGTTTTAAATTTCTAAGTTGGTAATTATAGCATCTCTATTATATACTCATCCCATTTCACCAGTTTGCTCTATATCTTCAGGCTGTGTTTATTGTCCCTTAGTATACTTTGTAATGTTTTGTTGAAATATGTATCAGGTACTGTACATAAGAAACTACTAATGTGGGACTTTATGATTATTTGGTTATGAAATAGGTTGTTTTACTACTTGTTATAACCATATTGCAAGAGACACAAACTTCCTTAGGTATCCTTTTTTTTTTTAAACCTGTATCCTATTGTTTTCACTTAAGGACTGTATAGATGTAGTGGTGAAATGGGGAGGGGAAGTGTTCTTGGTATCTATTATCTCATATGATTATGTCTCAGTCTTTTGGCAGACTGTCTTCCTGTGCTATGTCCTTGTAAGTCTACTCCCTCACACCCTTAGTGTTATCGGATGTTTTGTGATTGCTGGAATTGAGTATATTCTTTCCCCCATCTTGAATATTGTGGGCTGGAGTTGGTTTTTCTCCTCCCAGTTTAGTTAGCTTTGAATAAATCACCACTAAAATAGATGGTGGTAAATAGTTTCATCTGAGGTCAGGTCTTGTTACAAACCTAGTGCTCTGGTCATATTTCAAAATGTCTACTTTCCTTTAAGTCCTGTAAGAAAGATGGAGGGTTATTTTCTTCCAGTCTTCACTGTAACAACCTGTTTGAGCTTCTGGAGTTAAAACTCCCAAAGAAAGAATTCCCCTAATACTTGATTCCATGGAATTTTTAATGCTAAAGCTTATCTACACCGAGGCTCCAGCAACTTGTAGGTTAAGTTCAGAATTTCCTACTTCAGACAAATTTATGTTATTCATGGCTACATGGATGGAACTAGAAGGACTCATGCTAGCAGAAATAAGCCAAAAGAAAAAGAGAAATATTGGATGGTCTCACTTATATGTGGGATGAAGGGGAAACAAACAGACAGACAAGAAAACTTGAAAACTAACATTCAGCAGAATTGAAGCATAGAGCATGAGAAGCGGGGGGAGGGATTGGGTAGAAGGGCCACAAAAGATTAACACAATGGTTCATGGGTGATAAAGTGTTAGGAGACTCCTGGGGTAGATAATGGTGCAAAATAAAATTTAAAAAAAGAATAAAATGTGATAAAACTTTGCTTTAAAAAAAAAGAATTTCCTACTCCAATATTGATTTCTATAAAGAAACCTTGGTTCCTGGTCTGGTAAATTGTGATTCTCTGTATATCCCTATCTGTCTCTCCAATTTCCAAATGGGGACAATGGTTTCTCTTGTAACTTCAATTCCTTGGTGAACTTGAGAAAAAATATTGATTTTTCAACTTTTTTGTTGTTACTTTTTCTTACTGTGTTATTTATAAATAATGAGTGTCAAACTCTTTAATGCTGAAACAGAAACTGAAAGTCCAACTGATTATTATTTGAGCGTTGAGTTTTACTATTCTTTATAGTTTTAGAATTGTATATATTATATTTAAATTTATCATTGATTTGGGTTATTTTTTATATAAAGAGTGAGGGTTTTTCTAGGTTCCTTCTTTTAAGCCAGTTGATATCCAATGGCTCTGTCACTCCTTGTTAAAAGGATGTTTCTATTGCTTAGTTTTTATACTCTTGTCTAAAATTAGTTGACTATAATTGTGTGATGTTATTTCTGGATTCTTTATTATATACCATCATTCTGGATGTCCATCACTCTAACAATACTACATATTGTTGAGTACTGTAGATATATAAGTTTTGGAATCATGTAGATTGATTTCTTCCCCTTTATTCTCCAGAATTTTATTTCTCTCATTTCCACATGATTTTTTAAAAATATAATGTTATCTATATTTACTAATAATGTTGCTAAAATTTAATAGGAATTATACTAAATCTACAGATTTTTATTATTTTATTATTTATTATTACATATTATTAACATGATATATCCTATTTATCTACATCTTTGATTTTTCATCATACAAACATATATGTGTTTTGTGAGATTTATACCTATATAGCTTTCTGGCAATTGTATATGGTGTTGACATTTAATTTTTGTGTTTATGTTTTCATTGTAGCTTTAAAAATGGTTATTTTTTGTATGTTGATCTTGTATCCTGCAGCCTTGTTAACTCACTGTCTGATTTTAGGAAATGTCTTTTTTAATAGATTATTTGGGGTTCCAGGAAATGTCTTTTTTTTTAAAAAGAAAATGGATGCCTTGGGGTTTTCTAAGTATATAATCATGCCATGTGCAAATAAGCACATTTTTTTTCTCTTTTTTTTGTATGCCTGTTTTTTTTCTTGACTTTCTGTATTAGCCAGAATGTTTAGTGCTGTGTTGAATACAAGTGGCAAGAGTAAACATTCTTAACTTGCTCCCAATATTAATGGAAATGTAGTTTTTTACCACTGAGTATCATGTGCTATTGATTTTCTTGTAGATACTCTTTATCAAGTTGAGAAAAATGCACTTGGTTTCTAGAATTCTGAGAATTTTTCTAATGTTTAAATATCACATTATTATGATTATATTATGATCTATTATGAGTAGGTGTCACATATTTCATCACACTATTGCTCACATTGTATGCATTGATTGATAATGCTCATGTGAGTTTCTCCTTTAGTCTGTTGATAAGCCTTCTTCCATTCCTGGAATAAATCTAACTTATTCATAGTATATATATATATGTTTTTATTTATATATATGTTTTTATTTCTCTATTGATCATCTATTTATCTTATAAATAATTTCAAGCAACAATTTCTAGCACAGAAATTATTTTTTTAAAACATCAAATAATTTATTTAAATATAAATTTCACATCTTTGTAATTCCTGGGATTTGTCCCCCCACCCTCCCTGATCATTCCCCCTCTGTCCCATCACCCCCACCTGGAGTTGTGTCTTCAATTTGGTTGTGAGCTTTTTTGTTGTTGTTGTTGTTTTTGACTTTTCTTCATAGCTTTTTGGTTATCTTTCCCAAGTCCCATATAATAGTGAAACCATTTGGTGTCTATCTTTTTAACTTGTTTCTGCTAATATGATTTCTTATAGGTGTGTCCATGTTATCAGAGTCATCTAATTTGTCATTTTTAATTGATGAGTAATATTCCATTCTGTATATATACACCACATCTTTTTCATCCGTTCATCTGTTTTGGGACATTTGGGTTATTTCCATGTCCTTGAAATTATAAATGCAATAAACATGTGGGAGCAGGTGTCCTTTTGTACCCATACTGAGGTCTCCTTTGGGTAGATTCCCAGAAGAGCAGTTGCTGGGTAAAAGGGTAATTCCATTTTCATTAGTTTGAGGGTCCTCCACACCACTTTCCAAAGTGGCTGGACCAGTTTACATTCCCACCAGCAGTGTAAGAGTGTTCCTTTCTCTTCACATCCATGCCAGTAATTGTTGTTGCCTGTTTTTTTAATATGGGCCATTCTCACTGGTGTAAGGTGGTATCTCATTGTGGTTTTGATTTGCATTTCCCTTATTGCTAGTGACATTGATAATTTTTCATGTGCCTGTTGGTCATTTGTATTTCCTCTTTGGAGAAGTGTCTTTTTAGTTCTTCTCCCCATTTTTTGATTGGGTTTCTGGTTTTGTTTCTGTTTAATTGTGTAAGTTCCTTGTGGATCTTCATTATTAAACCCTTATCACTCTTGTGGAGGGCAAAATATTTTTCCCATTCTGATGGGCTTCTTTTAGTTTTTTCTGTTGTCTCTTTTGCTATCTAAAAGCTTTTTAGTTTAATGTAGTCCCATCTGTTTGTTTTCCTTCATTTTTTTACCATCTGTAGATGTTTCTAGAAAGTGATTTCTGAATTGTAATTCATGGAGGGTTTTGCCCAGATTTTCTTCTCTGTATATTATGGTTTCGGGTCTGACATTTACGTCTTTTATCCATTTTGAGTTGGTTTTTGTGCATGGTGTGAGGATTTGTCTTGGTCCATTTTGTTGCAGGTTTTAGTCCAATTTTCCCAGCACCATTTATTGAAGAGACTATCTTTGTTTCAATGTAAATTTTCTCCTCCTTTGTCAAAGATTAGTTGACTATACATGTGTGGTTTTATTTCCAGGCACTCAATTCTGTTCCATTGGTCTGCTTGTCTGTTGTTGTACCAGTACCATGCTGTTTTAATTATTATGGCTTTGTAGTATAACTTCAAGTCTGGAATAGTTAGGCCTCCATTCTCTCTTTTTTTGGCTAGGAGTCTTTTTGGTATTGGAGGTCTTTTGTTATTCCATATGAACTTCTGTAATTGTTTTTCTATCTCTTTAAAGAATGTCGTTGGAATTTTTTTTTTTTTTTTGAGACTAGGTCTCGCTATTTTTTTGCCCGTGGAACTGCAGGCTCTTGTTGCCCGGGGTACCACAGACTCAAGCATTCCCCAGCCTCAGCTTCCCAGGTAGCTGATATTACAGGCACGCGCCACCATGCCCAGCTATTTTTTTGGAACTAGGTCTCGCTACGGGCCCTGGTGGGACTCAAACCACGATCCCTAGCCCCGGCCGCTTCATAGGCTGAAGCTTACAGGCATGAGCCACCATGCCCGGCCTGTCGTTGGAATTTTTATACGGATTGCATTGAATCTGTAGATTGCTTTGGGAAGAATGGTCATTTTTATGATGTTAATTCTTCCAATCCACGAGCAGGGGATGTCTTTCCATTTCCTTATGTCTTCCTCTATCTCTTTTAGCAGAGTTTTAGTTTTCTTTGCATAGTTCTTTCACATGTTTTGTTAGGTTTATTCCCAGGTTTTTATTGTTTTGGGTGCAATGGTAAATGGGATGACTTTTTAAATTTCTTCTTCTTCTTGGCTTTTTGCATATAGAAAGGCTACTGACTTCTGTGTGTTAATTTTGTAACCAGCTACCTTACTGAACTGTTTTATCGTTTCAAGAAGTTTTTCTGTAGATTTTTAGGGGTTCTCTACATAAAGAATCATATTATCTGCATATAATGATAGCTTCAGTTCCTCTTTTCCTATTTGTATCCCTTTTATGTCTTTCTCTTGCCTTATTGCTCTGACTAGAACTTCCAGTACAATATTAAAAAGTAGTGGAGATAGTGGACATCCTTGCCTGGTTCCAGACCTTAACTGGAATAGTTTATTTTTTCCCCATTTAAGATGATGTTTGCTGTAGGTTTGTCATAGATGGGTTTTATTATGTTGAGGTATGTTCCTTTGAGCCCCAATTTTTCAAGGGTTTTTATCATCAATGAGTGCTGAATTTTGTTGAATGCTTTCTCTGCTTCTATTGACATGATCATGTGGTTTTTGTTTGTCTTTTTGTTGATGTGGTGAATTGTGTTGTTTTCCGGATGTTGAACCATCCTTGTGGCCCTGGGATAAATCCCACTTGGTCCTGGTGAATAATGCTTTTTAAGCATCATTGCATTCTATTTGCTAGGATTTTGTTTAAAAATTTTGCATCTGTTTTCATTAGGGAAATTGGTCTATAGTTTTCTTTTTTGGTGCTGTCCTTATTTGGTTTTGGTATGAGTGCAATGTTTGCTTCATAGAATGTGTTTGGGAGCTTTCCTTCTTTCTCAATTTTTTTGAAGAGTTTTAGTAGAGTAGGTGTTAGTTCCTCTTTAAATGTCATTAGAATTCATTTTTAAAACCATCTGGTCCTGGGTTCTTGTTTTTAGGGAGGGTTTTATTTTATTTTATTTTTTAAGACTAGGTCTTGCTATTTTTGCCTGTGGAACAACAGGCTCTCATTGCCTGGGGTACCACAGACTTAAGCAATCCCTAGCCTTGGCTTCCCAGGTAGCTGGGATTACAGGCACGTGCCACCACCATGCCCAGCTATTTTTTTGGAAATAGGTCTCACTACGGGCCCTGGGCGGGACTCGAACTGCGATCCCCAGCCCTGGCCACTTCATAGGCTGAAGTAGGGAGGGTTTTTATGACTGCTTCAATTTCATTGCTTGTGATTGGGTTATTTAGGTTTTCTATTTCTTCTTTTTTCAACTTTGGGTGGTTGTATTTTTCCAAGAATCTGTCCATCTCATCCACATTGTTGTATTTGTTTCCATATAGGTGTTCATGGTAGTCTCTAATTATTCTATGGATTTCTTTTGTGTCTGTTGTAATTTCTCCTTTTTCATTTGTGATTCTGTTTGAGTATTCTCTCTTCTTTGTGAGCTTTGCAAGAGTTTTATCAATTTTATTTATTTTTTCAAAGAACCAGCTCTTCATTTTGTTGATCTTCTGGATAGTCTTTTTGGTTTCCAGGTTATTTATTTCTTCTTTGATTTTTATTATTTCTTGTCTTCTGCTGGGTTTTGGCTTTTCATGTTGTTCTTTTTCTGGTTTTTCGAGTTGGGCGATGAGTTTTTTTTCTTTATATAGCTTCTTTGTTTTTGATATGGGTCTGTATTACTATGAACTTTCCTCTTAGATATGCTTTTGCTGAGTTCCAGACATTTTGAAAAGTTGTGTCTTCTTTTTCATTCATTTCGAAGTAGGTTTTAATTTCTTCTTTAATTTCTTCAATTACCCATTCTTCGTTTAGTAACATATTGTTTAGTCTCCAAGTATTGGACGCTCTTCTTGCTTTCTCTTTGTTGTTAATTTCTAGTTTGATGCCTTTATGATCTGAGAAAAAGGTTGATATAATTTTAATTTTGTATGTTTATTCAAATTTGTCTTGTGTTCTAATATGTGGTCAATTTTAGAGAAGGATCCATGTGCATTTGAAAAGAATGTGTATTCTTTTCCTTGGGGGGTACAGTGTCCTGTATATGTCCATGAGGTCCATTTGGTCTAGGTCTTCTTTTAAAGCTTTTGTGTCCTTGTTTAGTTTCTGAAATTATTTCTTCAAGCTGTTTTTTTCCCCAAGTCTTTTTATATTGTGTTATCCCTCTCCAGAAAAGTTGCACCAATTTATCTGAAAAGTTGATAGAAGAAACATTATTAGAAATAGAAATAATATTAAAAATAGAAGTTTCTATTGAAGGAAATATAATGGCAGTGATATGGGTACAAGGGAAAGTAATTATTATTATTAGAAATTATTGCTGTTTTCTAAGTTTTCACTTACATTAAAAATTATATTTTAATTTCAGTTCTTTATGCACCCAAGTTTCATAGTCAATTAATTCTGTTTTATAAGAGCAATACCAAAAGGCAGGTGTCTACTGATCAATATCATCTTCTTCAAGCATGACGTACTCTTTCCAAAATCAATAACTTTCTCCAAAATCAATAATTTAAATATTTTTTATGTTTTTCTTCATATTTATAAAAATTTAAAAGTATTGAGTAATTCATATTTATAAAAATTGAGAAGTATTGAGTAATATATTTCAGAAGGCTGCATAGTGCTTCATTTTGCCCATTACTCTGTACCTTTGTGTTTAACAGGACTTTTAAGTAAAGCATCATTTATGAATTCTTCATACAGGTCTTTGTTGGTACATTTTATACGTATGTAGTTATACTTAATGTTTATATATACATATGGGAGACATTAAATACATTTTATTACCCTCATCCATGAAAGAGCTGGGAGAGAGCATGGCAGAGAGAAACAGTGAATTCCTGGAGAGTAAGATAAATGGATGAATGTAGGAGGCAGGTGGCAGAAGAAGGTTCATTGGAAAGGGTGGTAGTGAGGAGCCCATGAAGACACCAGTATGATGAAGAAAGGCATTGCCCTCGGAGCAGTGGGAAGTTATTAAAGTGGTTTACATTCAGATTTGTATTTTCAAGAACTCCCTTTGATGTTGGAGGGTGCATCATGGGACTATGAAGTCCTGGTACACAGAGCTTAGAGGTGAAACGTGCCTCAAGTTGTCAGTGCATTATAATGAGGACATAATATTAGGTGATTTTTTTTCATTTACATCCTTTACAAGTCGCTCTGTAAAATAACATTGCATATTCATGTAGATTTTTTTGGGTGGGAGAGGGGTGATGAGCTGTTGTGTCCTTTATGGCTTTCTTACTGATTCTTCAACCTTTATGAATGACAACTAGCAATCAACAACCAATGCTTATAGAGATTATGAATTATTTTAGAACACTACTTATCTAAAGAACATTATTGAATTGTCCCAACTTCTGTATTTGAAAGTCTGTGGAATATAAAAGGTTTTTGTGAAAGTTATTCATCACATGTGTTGAGACAAAATAAATCAAATATTAAGGATGGTTGGTCTTTGACCATGTTAAGGGAAGCAAGACAGGAGAAAAACAGATTTAATACTCCATGCAATTGATTGAAGATGACAAGGGTATGACTGCAAATGCTGGCAATGGATATAAAAATAAAGGAATCAAATTATGAGACATTTATGGAGGGACTAACAATTGGAGAAAGAAAAAGGAGTTTGAAATGACTTCCATATTTTTCACTTAGATGGTCCTGCTATCCATTTCATTTCTTGCTAAATGAGATAGAGACTCAAGAAACAGAAGTACAGGTTTGGGAGAGAAGGCATTGAGTTCAGTTTTGCACAGATTGGATATTTATGTAATGTCTTATTAGAGAAGGCTGCCTCCCCCGTTAACATAGAGACCACATGAAAAGAGAAGTCTGAACAAGACATAGATGTGTGGTGCATCTGAGTTCATCCCAGTGTCATCAGGTATGATGCAGCGGTTCCCTGGGTATACTGAGAAGAGACATAGAAGGAAACATCAACTTTAAGAATGAATAGAGGAAAAGGAGCCCTTGAAAGAAAATGAGAAAGGCGGTAGGGGGGAGCTAGTGAGAAGAGAGCCAAGTCCTAGTTAAGAGAGTGTCCCAAAGGTTATCGAGTATCATTGAAATGCCTTACTTATTTAATTAGATAATATACTTGTTTTTCTAAAAGGAGATAATTTAAGACTGTCTTAAGGCAAATTGCTGGGGCATAAAAGACTAAATTCAGATTCTGTTGGACTATTGAGGGATAAGGAATGTCGAAATAAGTTTCTATTGCAAAGAAGTGTGTAGAGAAAAGGAAAGATAATAGAGGATAAAAAGATGTTAGAGGATAATGGGTCAGTAGCTTATACATGGGAAGGTGTTGAAATGAAGAATTGATTTAAATTTATAAACTCAAGTGAAGGAAACAAATGAGGAGAGATACAAGAATTGAAGAGAAAACTACAATTTTCTGAGAGGAACAAAACCAAATTTTATTTGGTTTTGGTTTTATTAGCTATGTATTGGAAAACATATCCAATGAATAAACCATTGGACTTTTGCTCTGAAGGCCAAAATTCCAGAAAATATTTGGGGCATTTGTGGCACTGTGCTAACAGAAGTCACAGATAAGGGCCAATTCTATATTTGGGAGCAAAGAGACATTTCCCAGATGATCCATACATGCATTTCTGCATCCATAGGATTTCTTTCTTTCAGATCGCTCCATAGAGATACAAGTCCTTGGGGATTTAGAGTCATGGTCCTGTCCCTCAGGGATTGGTTCTTGATAGGAAGACTGAGGTGTTCCTCAATTTTTACTGCATCTGATAGAACAGCATGAGACAAGGGGTGGAGGGTATAATTAAGTCATTTGGTGAGGGTGTTAGTGAAACCTTCTGCTAAAAGATAACAGTATTACACTGTGTCCTTAAAGGCCTGCAGAGAGAAGCTAATTTTCACATTGAATAAAGAGTATTGCCAAGTTGAGATGTGAACCATCACAGGCTATTCAAGGAGATGCAGTTGGTTTAATGTCTTAGATAGGCAGTTAAGAGACATGAAGTTGGAGATAGACACTAACCCAGACTAGCAAGTGAAATAGTGTTAGTGCTGATTTACAATAACTGCTCCCATTGAAACATCCTGTGAGTGTTTAATTAATTGATACTCATAATTCTGAGATACAAACAAATAGCCTGGATCAATCAAATCATCTGGATCAATATTCACAGATGGGTTACAAACCCCTCAAAGTTCAAGACCTGCTGAGAGGAAAGGGCACATTATATATATATATATATATATATATATATATAAATATACTGGGAAAACAGAAAGAATATCTGATTGAGACTGACCTCTTTCGGACTTAAATAAATGTTCCTTTTCTTCCTGGTAATAATTTACCTTCCCCTCAACTGATTTGATAAGGTCAGGTCGAAGGTGATGGTTGTGCCTGTAGGACACATATTCTGACAAGACGTTTGTTTATTGATCACCAAGCAGGTGGGAGAGGAGGCTCTATTTCAGACAGCAGGAGTGCCAAGGGCTCTTTGACACAGGGGTGCTTGCACATCTCCTCTCTCCCTCCCTCTGCACAAATGAGATTATGCCTCTGCAGAACTGCTGAAATCAGGTTAGTGTCAAGAGCTGAGCTGGGGTAATCAGAGCCTGGAGCAGAGCAGGTGCTGACTTTGAAGTGGTTTCTGAGAATTAAGACAAGCTGATTTGTCATCATCTAGGACATTGTGCCCTGCTGCCTTCCTGGCTTGCTGCCTTTTTGCTAGATTCTACTACCTGCAAGTCTCCCTCCTGGGCTGCAACAAAGAGCTTGGATTGTTGGAAGGGCTTCTGGCATGGTCTGGGGTATAGGGTTCTACCTGGTAGAAAAGTCAGAGCTATATTTTCTGGTTGGGTTCACATCTGGTCAACTCCCACCTCTCTGTGTGTCCTGAGCCTGCACTTGAAGCTGCTCTTTAATCAACTGTAAAGCAGGGGTCATAAAGATATTCAACTCAAAGGTTACTGTATAGAACATTTCTGCAAATTTCAAATTTTCACAGAATTGAGTACTCAGAGAGCAACAGCTGTTACTCTCAACTGAGTAATCCTCAGGACCAGGCATTATTTTATTGTATTTATAGAAATGCTCCATGATCAGAACAAAATATCAAAAATTATATTAAAAATCTAAAAATAAGCATGTATATAAGTCAAAATCATGGATCTATCATGCAACCCAGGAGTTCCAGTATCTACCTAAAAAATGCAACAATAATCGAACAATAATCGAAAAATGCAACGATAATCAAACAACACCAATGTTGATTGTTCCAGTGTTCACAATGTCCAAGTTATGGAAACAATTTAAGTGCCCAGAAACAGATGAGTAGGTTAAAAAAGTGTGCTCTAGGTACACAATGAAATTCTACTGAGCTATAAAAACAGGACACTCCTGCCATTTGCAACAGCTTGGATGGAACTGGAGGAAATTAACCTAAACATAATAATTCAGAAAGATAAAGAAAAATACCAAGTGGTGTCACTTAAATGTAGAATATAAAGAAATAAATGGTGAAACAAACCCAAACCAATAATAAACCCTAGCCATCTGATATAGATGATACTAGATGGGGAGGGTTTGGGAGAGAGCAAAGTGGAATTAGCACATAGTAGACTCTTGTGAAGGACTCTGGATGGCTTGCTGGTGCATGTAAACTGGTAACATACTCCTAAAGGATGATTCTATACCTCTAAATCATATACAGAATTGTAAACCAATATGACCTCTATTAAAAATAATTTAAATGTTTCAAAAAAATAAATTATTATTCTTAATTTAATTAAAAATAAATTATTCTTAATTCAACATGAGGAAAAATGAAGTAAAATGGAAGGAATTGCTGAACTACAGATATGTAATCCCTCAAAGACTCTTAAACATGAAAAAACAAATAAGCAATATTAAGATGATTGACTCATCCTCTTTTTTTTTTCTTTTTTTTTTTAGCTACATAATTTTTGCTATTCTTTGAACAACATAGATGAATCCGAGCAGCTCTGTTCCCTGGACAGTACTTTTCTCTAGCTTTAGCAGCTGTATAGACAAGAGACTTGGCCTACCAGCGGAGCCTGACACAGGGCAGGCATGATGCCTCCTTACAAAAGTACTTCTAGAAGTGCACTTAAATTTTAGTCTACTTGCCAGGCCTGGTGGCTCATGCCTGTAAGCTTCAGCCTATGAAGTGGCTGGGGCTAGGAATCATGGTTTGAGTCCTGCTCGGAGCAACACAGCTGAGCGTGGTGGTTCACACCTGTAATCCCAGCTACATAGGAAGCTGAGGCTAGGGATTGCTTGAGTTCATGATACCCCGGGCAACGTGAGCCTGTGGTTCCATGGGCAAATAGCGAGACCTAGTCTCAAAAAAAAATTTTTTTTTAGTCCAGTTGTAGATTATGGAACCAGAAAGCCTCTGACCTGATTCTCAAGTTTGCTAGATAGTTACATTTCTGATCACTTCACCTC
Source organism: Uropsilus gracilis (assembly GCA_004024945.1). Lineage (NCBI taxonomy): Eukaryota > Metazoa > Chordata > Mammalia > Eulipotyphla > Talpidae > Uropsilus > Uropsilus gracilis. Next base: position 15,382 of record PVHY01013986.1, read on the forward strand.
TCTTCTCAGGATGTGTGGCATTTCTGTGGTCCTAGTGGGGACTCAATAAAGACTACCTAGATTGACTATTTCATATATCATATTAAAGAAGTCTTATTATCCAGAGAGTACATGATATAGTACATCAGTTAGGCTCTTTTCTTTTATAAATGTTATAAATTTTTTTATCATTTGAAGAAAGTTTGAATGATCCAAGTCTGGATTACAGGAGGCTCAGAGAGCAAGGGCAGGAACAAAATTTGGTCCATACTTCACAGCCGTGTGACCAGCAGTCCATAACACTCTTGAAATGCTTCTTCAAAATTTATCTTCAACAGCAGATTTTTCTCATGACTCTCTTTACAACAAATCTCTGGAGGGTTGAAGCTGGAGACTGTGTTATTCAGAGAAAAGATGAAAGTTAGAGATGGGTACTCTAGGTCAAATACTTTCGTTGCTATGAATTTCCCCTGAAGGCTGCTCTGAAAGGAGATTTCACCTTGTCCTGACAGCACCAGCCCATGGGCATGTGGTCCTTGCAAGCCTGCTGGTCCTGCATTCCACACACAGCAAACCAAGAAAAAAGATAGATGTCCTACTTCACAGAAAGAATGCTGTTTTTATAGTCACTATGTGCACAAAGACATATTTCTTTTAGTAAAGCAGAACAGAGACAATGTGAATTGTGTGGTGTGGTTTTATTCATGTTCACAGCTCTGGGAAAATTATGTGCAGGTGCCCAGATCTAACCTCACAGTCATATTTGCTGTCAGCACATAAGTTTCTCTCAATCTTCATGATGCTTTTATCAAAGGTGAAGGTTGTGCCTTCATCAAAGTTTCAGTGCACATTTATACTTTCATGTCTCCCTTTAACATACACTCAATGGGCTCCATGTTCAAGGCTCTGAGCTGGGCTTAGGGTGGTGGTTATGTGTATGGAGGGTCATTAAGACATAGAGGCTGAAAAGACCTCTGCTTTTCATTCTCCAGGTGGTGGCTACACTGGGAACCACATCCTGCTGTTCTTTTGACAATCTCTTGGAAGTGGGTCCTATATGTAAGTATTCAATTTAAATTTTCTTTGGAAAACATTCTCAGTGTGTGGAGATTGTGGTACAATTTACTATTTAGGTTCTCCTCCATAATATTAGCACATACACTAGAGTGTATTTATATATAATATAACTATATATTAACTAGAACCACCAGAACACTTGATAAGAAAAATTATTTTCCCAGCAATGAAACAACTAATAAAAAATTGAAGGTTATTGGCCCACAGAGGGGAAAAATTTTCTTCATCTCTTCAATCAAACCTGTCTTCGATCAAGTATTGAATTTAAAGGCTGAGGTCTTCTGCAGACCATCGCCCTCGAGGTCTACTATTCTTTGAGTGCCAGGGCTAGCTGCCTACAAGACCAAGAAGGTGGCAGTTAGTGGGAAGCACCTGGTATTTCAGCTGGGAACCCAGCTCAGGCTGTCCTGTTATCCTGTAGCTCCCTCTGTTCCCAGGTCTGGGAGTTGTGGGCAGAGCTAGATTTGTGATGTGCAACTCCCAAGAATGGGCATTGGCTGAGGGAACAGACATGTGTGAATGCCAAAAACCTCCCATTTTCTGCCAATGTTTATACCTGTGAACTTAATTTTGGCAGTTAAAATTAGTGCTGCTGACACTGTTACTAACCAGTGGTGTCTGCACAGTTAAGTGAGCTCCTGCAACTCATTCTCTCTTCTAACCTCCCACTCACTTGACTGCCACCAAAAATTAGCATTCTTAAACTTCAAACAAAATTTTGAATGATTCTTCAGATATGCTGCTTGAAATTATCCTCTTGATGGGGCAATAGTAGGTTTTATTGAGAATAAAGTGAACCACAGCACATAGTTGAGGGAGACAGGTGGAGGAGGCCTCCTTTTACTGTGTAAATTATACATGCTATTTTTGTCTCCATTTTCTTGTGAGGAGAAGAAACTCAGAGCTCAGAGATGAGCCATGTGACTGCTGATTGTTAGAAACAGGAATTGAACAAGATATGTCCAAATTGAGGGAGTACATTTAAAGAAGAGACCATTCCACCTCCCAAATAAGATATAGTCTGTGTCTGCAAGTTGCTACCAGTAAAATTTGAAAGAAAGCACCATATTCACAAAGGAGTTGTTGATAATCTCCTAATCTCCAAGCATATAAAACAAAGGACTCAGGTCACAGACCAAAGGGTAATTTAAAATTCTAATTTGCAATTATATAAAATCTAGTTCAATATGATAATCATATTCTGACCAAGCAAGCAAACTTGATATTCCCTGTAATCAATATCAAATGAGCAATTACCAATGCATTTAAATGTCCTGTTATTAATATCCACTTCTAGAATTTATAAAATGTGGATGGAGGTAGACAGAGGTGATGTGGAATGTCTGTGGAACCCTCCTCCAGTGATTCTTATGGGAAAGATTTCATGTGAGTTAGCCAAGAGTATGAGGAGGAATGTCCAGCTGGAAGAGCACATGCATAGGTCAGGTAAATAGAATAAGATAGTGGGGAACCTGGTAGGTAGAGTCTGCTAATCCATTGGAGCCATACTGAGCAGGAGCACAAACACTGAAAGTTAAGGGTACAACTTTTCCTATTTGCTCTCATTTTCCATGCATACACTTAATGCCTATGTCTGGCATTCAGACACAGCACAAAACCTCTGGCCCCAGATTTCTGACCTTCAGTAGAGAGGAGCCTAGAATCTAGAACTCAGGTCAACATATGGGCTAGTGCAAGGATTCTGGAATGGGATGAGCTCAACAGTCAGACCCAAATGATGAAGGCATCTGTTTGAGAACTCACAAGTTCATCTAAACTCTAGGCAACCAAGAGAACCTGTGGCTGCACATCGATGCTGCTTATGCAGGTAGTGCCTTCATCTGCCCTGAGTTCCGGCATCTTCTAAATGGAGTGGAGGTGGGTGTACTGTTTGCTCTTTAATACAATCTTTCTCTTTTTTTCAGTGTCATGTTATCAGTGACTTCTTATAAAGATGTGATATTAAATTCACTGTTGTCTTTGTTTCTGAAATTTATATTTAACCAGTCCCAGTGGTGATTGGAATTTGCATTCCTTAGGACAGGTGGCGAGCTTTCCCTGGTCATGCAGCTGATCTTGTTACTTGCAACTATTTTTTAATATGTTCAACTCTTGGACATAGCTGGATATGGTAGATTTTAGTATATGAAACTGTAGGAACATATGTAAGAATAACATAAGATCTGAATACATTTTAAACCAAAGGGTAATTTAAAATTCTAACTTGTAATTCTATACAGTCTAGTTCAATATGATAATTGTATTCTGGCCATGCAAGCAAACTTGATATTCACTGTAATTGATAGCAATGAGCAGCTACAAATGCATTTAAATGTACTGTTATTAATACCCACTTCTAGAACTTATAAGATGTGGCCTGAAATGGCAGCTAAAGCACTTGCTTCTTTTGAGAAAGAGCAATCAAAACTATTGCCCAATACTCTGTCTGCCTCTGCATATGTAACCTAGCATGTATAGCATGTAACCTAGCACAAACTAAACACAGAGATGCCCTTATGAATGTGCTCCCATGGGTTTTTTCAGGCTCCAGCAAGTTTTCCTTGTTGATAGCAGTTCCTGTTTGCCAGAAACAGATGTAAATAGAGTAAAGGGTTGGAGAGGCAGACCTTGACAGTGAGAGGGAGATTGTGAGTCAGAGCAGCTGTGACACTGGGCTTTCTGCTTGAGAGAAGAGGTCTCAGGAGACCTTACTCATACACAGAGCAGAGATTGAAAGCCTGGCTTCTGGCATCCAGCTTTACCCTAGGACTGGCTCTATCCCCTTGGGCAGGTCAGGGGGTGCCTTCACTGGATCTAGTGATGTTTCCTCCTTTGGGGGAGTGTTGAAATGATCAGAGGAATTAATAACATTTAAAAGACTTTAAAAAATAGCATCTCTGACACAGTAGTGCTGTGTATACATTAGGAACTATTGTTATTTTTCTCCATAATCACTTTCTGAGCTCCTGTTATGCTTGCCAGCATTCCAATTACCCATTTGAATTCTCATAATGCTACACCACCAGAAAAGTGGGGTCAGCAGTATAGACTACAAATTCCATCATTGAGCAGGACAACTTCTGTTTTACTAATGTTACTGTGTTTTCACTCAGTTGATGTCTGATGATGCTGCAGCAGGAACTTTGACAACTCAGGCAATCAAGTAGAAAGAGGCAATATTATTTAGAAGAATAAATATGAAGAAAGGGATATAACAGAGAAAAGAAACAAAAATAAAAACAAGTGGAATTCCCAGTCCCAAGGAACAAGGGAGGGGCAAGAAAGCCAAAATAGAGTCTTCCCTCTGGGAATTTGTAGTCTTTTCCTAGTTAGTCTAAAATCCTGTAAGTCCCTTTGTGGTTGGTGGATACCACTGTGTTGCTGCTCACCTTTTGTATTTCAGCTCTTGGAATTTTCTTGGCCTTGTCCAGAAGTGCTGTATTAAGTCTTTCACCTTTTTTATGGCAAAGATGTCTAGGTAATTCTGTTTCCAGGGCTCATGGATTAACCCCCTTTGGAATTCACCTCCATTGTCTCCATTCTCCCAGTCTCTGAGGCTTCTCTTTTCCTCTGCTTTTAGGACTTACTAATGACTAAAGTAACTTTCTGGCTAATGTCTCCTTTGAATTCATTCACTTATCACTTATTCACTCTTTCATTCATTAATTACACCTGATACTCTGAATATGTAACAGCGTGTTTCCCAGGAAAAGCAGAAGGTTCCAGGTTCCCTGCTGAACCCAAGGTAGGGTGCTTTCTGCTACCCTGTAACAAATAGATCAATTTCCAAGTAAGGCCTTTGCAAATATATTGGGGGGGAGTGGTATGGTAAGACGATGTTCTGAAAATAGAATACAAATGCCCAATCTCTAGTTCTGGTAGTTGTGAGGCGTTTGGTGTGAGGAAATGAAGAATAAATTTCTATACCATTATCTAGGTGCAAGAGAAATCATCTTGAATATCTTTTGACATTCTTGGTGAAAGATTTAGGCAAGAATAGAAGCGTCTCCTAGATTTAAGGGTGCTCACTGCTCTCACAGTACAGTGAATTGTTATTATAAGCAATGGTTCCCATTTCAAGGAGACAGGACACCTACTCTGGCCTACTAAGAAGTCTCTCTGATCCTTTTGGGATATGGGAACTCATATCACATAAACATGGAACTGCTATTCATCACTAGAAATGTCAGTCTCTTCAGACTCCAGGGACGAGGTAAGAAACTTCAGTGCTCCCGCAAGGCATAGCAGGGTCCAGATGCTGTGCTGCTTCGTACCTCTCTCAGGCTTAGAATTTCAGGATCTTATCATATTACCATTCCAATCTCCTCCCTCCCCCACCCTGTTTCATAAACTGACATCTCCAGGTTTCATCTTTCTTGGGGGGAGGCCTAATCATCAGTTCTCCTTGGCAGACTTTGCAGGAGATTCTATCAGCTACAGACAGGATAGATTCATGCCCAACAGTGAGTCATTCCCATTTTCCACCCATTATTGTGGAATCTTTCCTTGCCTTGCTTCTCAGCTGCTCAGATAAGGGAACTGCAATATCCTGTTGTAGCCTTATCCAGGAGATAAAGAGGCTTTCTCTGTCTGCAGGAGGAAAATATCACAGTTGGATAATGAAAGAAGTTTAAACAGATCAGCCCCCTAGGAGGGTACTAATAAAATTCCTAGCAAACAAAGTGCTTCTTTAACCTTTTGTTCCTTTTTATCAACAAATAAAGCTCATTCTCACTGTAATTTCCTGTCTATTTCTCAAAATTACTTTTATTAAAAGTAGAAGGAAATGAATCTTTACCCCCAGAGTAGGTTGACAGGAGGTTGCACGAGCTGATCAAATATGTGTCTACTGTTCCCACTGCCACACTGTCCATCAGCCCTGGCTCCTCGCTACTTCCTCAGATCTCAAGTCTAGAACCAGAGAAAGTAGAAAGTCACAGGCCTTGGGATGATAGCAGAACTTCCCTTAGGAGACTGAGTCATATTGGGGCCTTGATTTTATCAATTCTGGATTTAGCCCTGGAGTCTTCAGGGTACCCAGGTCCTGTCCATCCATTAGGATAAACCAGGCACACATTTGGAAAAAATCCCCCAAACACCACTACCTCAGTGAAAATGTAAGGTGTGCTGCTTGCCAAGTTTTGTTAGTTGAAATATCTATCTCTTATTTTCTGCTTGAAAATATGGTGGTACCAAGAATTTGTGTAGGGTGGAATTCAGTTGCTTGCATTTGTTTATCTATGGGCTTCCAAAACTATATTAGGATGAACTTGGACATTGTCTTTAAAAACAAAGAAAATATTTAGGTAATGAGAAGAATTGTTAATTGATTACCTCAATTTTGGTAGTCAAGTTGGAAATGGCACCAAGGAAATGAGGACACCATGACTGGCAAGAAGCAGGTTTATTATGGATACTGAAACAGTGGATTCATAGTCAAAGGCTGAGTATCCCTAACAAGGAATTAAGGGTTTATATACACTTTATATGCTTTGGTGTTCCAGGTGGGCTATCTTTGATTGTAGTACAAGGCCTGATGTGGCAAAGACAGTATGAGGAAGATTCAAAGAGAAGCTGGTCTGCATACCTGTAAACTGAATCAGTACATTGGTTATTTTTCTAGACAGTTGTTTTTCTAGACCCCGGAAGTGTATTTCTTAATTTACTGTGCTTCAGCATACTTTATCATGCTTTCACCTAGTTATCATACTTCAAAGTGAAAAGTCAGGTATCCTAATTATTATGGATTAAATTATGAAATTTTCATAATTAATTATTATTGAATTAATTAAATTTATTATTTTTCACTTTACACAATAATGGAATAATGTAATATATACATATATATGCAATTTTTTAAAATTTTAAATTAAATTTTAAATAAAGAAAAAAATAAATTTTTTTCACTTTATCATTGATCTTAGAGATGTATGTATTTGAGAACTTTGCTAGTTCATGAAGTTGAAGGAACCAGAATAGCCATAAATTGTTTCATTGTCTAAATCAGTATAATTTCAGATGTGGTACATGTGAATTCTAAATTATTCTAAATATTACAGTGTTTTGAAAGAGACTGTGGATAAATTTTATGTGACTTTAGTCCATGCATGCAGCTTTGACAATATTATCATATGTCAATAACATCTCATGAGGAAAAGTTGAGCTACTAAGTTTCCCAAATAAACAGGGCCCATTAGACCATGTACAGATGATCTTCATAATGAACAGGACAACAGTGCGAGTTGGACCCCAAGGCAACGTAGGTTTCCCCACAATTTTCTTACCAGGTTCTTTTCATAAGAAGTATCCCAAAGATACACACATGCACAGGGTTGAGTGACAGAGGCAAGTTTATTTAAGAAAAATGAAATGAAAGACCAGAAATACAAAGACAGAAAAGTAGGACACCTTTGGGTGACCAAGCAAAGAATGGGATAAAAATAGATTTACCAACCTGGTAACATAAGGGTGCGTGCTTTTAAAACATCTCATATGACTATTGATGAGTTACCCCTGTCCTTAATTATGATTGTGCAGAGTGATAGAAGGGAGGGGTTTCCTTTGTGCGACTTTACCTGCAATAATTGGGAGACTGCGTGTTGAGGCCATGTGGAGCTCCATGGAACTTTGAGGAAGCTCTCTCATGTCATGCTGATACCCTGTCTTCAGATTCTAAGCAGGGAAATTCCTGAAAGCTTTCAGTCCGGGATGGTCAGAACGTGGCTTTGATGTGCTTTAATGTTTTGATAGTTTTTTTGTCAGCATTCATAGTGTTCTTGGAGGTTCCATCTTGTCTTGCTGGCTCCATCTCTCTGGGGAGTCTGGTATCGGGTCTCAATTCCCAGTAGACTCCCAGAGGATGCCCCTTTGCAGAACACCTCCTGGCATGTATCAGCCCAATTCAGCATACCTGCACTTTTTCTTGCACAGGGAGTTTAGTTTAAGGTCATATTCATTTTATATTCCGATAAGGCTTGTTAAACAACCCTACTCGAGCTGGGCATGGCGGCTCGTTCCTGTAAGCTTCAGCCTATGAAGCAGCTGGGGCTAGGAGTCGCGGGTCTAGCTGGGCATGGTGGCTCACGCTTGTAATCCTAGCTACCTGGGAAGCTGAGGCTGCAGGAGCCTGCCGTTCCACAGGCAAAAATAACGAGACCTAGTCTCAAAACAAACAAAAAAACCACCCCATTCATCCTTGAGCAGGAAGTCAGTATCATAATTTCATCCCCTGTGTTCCATGGGACCACCATTGACTGAATTAAAAACCACAAATCAGCAATAATTGCCACATTTGTCCTTAGGGGTTTGCTCCATAACAGGAGCTTAAGGATTCATGGCTACAATTTCATGACTTCTCCACAAAACAAATCTTCTTATTCTTGTCTTCAAGGAGCAAGCTTTTGAGCATTGCAATCTCCAATTCTCTGAGCCCAAATATTGTCTCCTCTCTTTGTGTCCCTCTCATGTTTCATATGGGATGAATTTTTTAATTTACACATTTATTTACATATATATTTACTGATATTTAAGATTGAAAATTCATTTTACAAAGATCATTGCAAAAAATAAAAATATAAACTAAAAAAAAAGTATATAGCATACAAAAACTAAAGAGCAACAACAAATCAATAAGAAAAAGACAAACATGGCCAGCAGCAAAAAGACATTTGGAAAACTAAGCACAGGTCACTGTATCCCAGAAAACTACAACCACAACTGACAAAAGGACCTTGCTACAGAAAAGAAGAGGAAGAACCCAAGGTACTGAAAATTAAATAATAAAAGGTAGTGAAAGAAGACATGGAGAGACCAGGAAGGTGGGGTGGGGGAGGGGGAAAGAACACCCAAAAAGCAAATGTAAACAAAACTTACTCATTAAAAATGTTTATTATTGAAAAAAAAAAACAAAGAAAAAGACAAACAATGCAGTAGAAAAATGACCAAAGAGTAACATAACTTACAGAGAAGGCATTCTAAAGTGCCAATAAAAATGAGAAAAATGCTTAACCTTCCTAGCAATTATGAAGAAGTAAATTAAAAAGTAAATTAAAATGAGTAAACAAAACTTACTCATTAAAAATGTTTATTATTGAAAAAAAAAAAACAAAGAAAAAGACAAACAATGCAGTAGAAAAATGACCAAAGAGTAACATAACTTACAGAGAAGGCATTCTAAAGTGCCAATAAAAATGAGAAAAATGCTTAACCTTCCTAGCAATTATGAAGAAGTAAATTAAAACCACAATGAAACACCATTTTATATATTTTATATAGACAAAATTTTATCTGATAAAACCATATGTTGGCAAAAAATACAGACAAATGGGAATTCTCAAATACTTTTAATGGAGTCCCCAAATTACATTTTTCTAGATCAATGAAGGAAGAACAAAGATAGTATTGTTGGTTGGGAAAAAAAAAAACACATGTTTAGAATACACTGATCTCTCCTGCAATTAGAAAAGGGCAAAGCACTTACGCAAAGAGTAGAGTTTCTCCTAGGTCCTCACTTTTCTCACAGCAAAGCAATCTACATTCTTTAAGTAGTAGTAATAAAACTCCTAAGGTTCACAGAATGCTATTTAACCTCTAGTTCTCATACAAAGGTAATAGTCTACTCTGAACTTATTGAGAAAACCTGTCTGGCCTTTTTGAGCACCATCTGTACACCTTCTCATGGGCTCTTGTTTTTCATGTGAGAAAGCACACTGTTCATTTTTATGAATTTGATCTTGTTTTATAACCAAATGCTAATAAATAAGATGTTTGATTTTGTTGTTGTTACTCCTTGGCAGTTTGCGGATTCATTTAACTTTAACCCCCACAAATGGCTTCTGGTGAATTTTGACTGCTCCGCCATGTGGTAAGTTTCCTTTTCATTAGTTACCCTATATTCACTGATCTTTGAATAATGATTTATGTGAAAGAAACTCCATGGATGAAGATGCCATTGAAAGCAGTTATCATACTTCACCATTGCCAGAGAAGCACATGTGTTTCTCTCAGTTCTTGCTTTCATTTCTGAACCTTGGAATGAATTCTTATTTTACTTTTTTTTTTGAGATTATGTTGCCCAAGGTATTCTCAAAATCACGCACTCAAGTGATTCCTAGCCTCCATCTCCACCTCCAAAGTCACTGGGATTACAGGCACTTGCTACTATGTCCTGCTCCAGGAATTGTTATTAAATCTTACCCTAGTTGTGCACTATTATATAGAATACATTATTGCAACATTATGTTACAAGAAAAAAGTAGGCTAATGGATAAGAAATTATTTGATTTAAAATTATTGTTGAATAATTTAAAAATATTTAAATTATTTAAACAATTGAATAATTAACATTATTTAAAATAATTGTTTAATTTAATTAAAATTATTTTGATTATTTGATTTATCTAGCACTAACAAAAATCAAATACAAGGATTCAATACATATTTCTAAGTCAGTTTCTTCTGTGTTTTTATTCTTGGCTGCCTAATGGTGTTAAGTATAAATGATTAAAAACATTTGCAAACAAAAAATAAAATAATCCTATTTCCTAAGAAGTTCCTTGAAAAAAATTTAATCTTAGCAGTACCATAGTCATGCTAAGAGCAAAAAAAAGAACTCAAAAACTGAAGTAGATGATGATACATCATATTGGTGATGTTTAAAAAATAATGAGTAGGATGGAAATACCAGTCTATAACTAATTTGTATTTTTGTTAATTTTTTTGAATTATTGTTAAAATAGGATAATTTAATTGGAGGTCAGCATCAAGGCAACTGAAGACTTAAGATGTTTTGTGGATTAGCTTACAGGCATAGTATCCATGCTAGAGCTACAGATGCAACTTTTAATAGCAATAAGGGCAATGTTTTAATAACTAGAAGTGAGTAAGAACAGTTTCAGAATTATCTATCTGATGGGATGAGGATGGAGAATGTATCTACATATATCCACAGCAATGCTCATTTTACAAACACATACAAATAGAAGGACACACAAAGAAGATATAGGAATTGTTCCATTTGGATGCAAAAGAAACTGGAGACTTAGTGCTGTTTTTTGTTGTAAATGAGGCAAGTTCAGGTCTGATTTGCTTTCTATTTTTATGCAAGCTGTCACTGATTACATTTTTTTAACTGCTGAAAGCACTCTTGGATTTTTACCCATGTAGGTACTGCCTAAAAACCAAAGGTGAATACCTGGACAGCATCATTCCTCTCCAGATTTGTGAGGCAGCTGCCCACCCACCCACTGAGCTATGAGCCAGTGTGTCTGTGGAGGATACAAGACAGGGAGAACTGTGTAGCATGGTGACAGGGAGTGGGAGAAGGCTGAGAACCTACTCAGAGGTTCTTGTCTTGTATATTCGTGGACTCAGAGATTCCTGTCTTGAATATTTGTGGACTTAAAAGTTTATATTTTGCTAGTCTATGAGATTATTGCTGTAATGTGAGCTATCCCACACAGTTGCATACAAGTGAAATAACTGGTGTAAGAATCACTTTAAGAAAAGAACAAGCTCCTCTACTCTTCTATGGTTTGAAAACAAACAAACATGCAATCTTAAGTGATGAATTTTTTATAGATATCTTTAAAGATTTTGCTAACAACAAACAAGTCTTATGGACTTTTTTGTATTTTACTTAAAATAAGAAGTGTCTCTTTTGTTTAGTGCAATTTTACCAATGGTTAGCTCATAATTTAAAGTAAACATATTTGTTATGTTCCCCAAATATCAAAATGGACAAGATAATTGAAGTTTCCAAAACTTACAATCATCATAAGCATAGTAAATACATTTCATAAGGATTTCATTATTCTGTTCAGAAACCATTTATTATTCACTTGGCATTTTGATTCTTTTATATTAATAAATAAGTACAATTCTTCTCAGATCTGAATGTCTCTTTATTATTAGATATGCTCCAAAGGGAGCCTCAAATTCCTCACACAGTTTTATCTATCTTGAAAAAGAAGTTTGATTTGAGAAAATAGAATGGTCTCACAAGTGTTATTCTAACTTCTGTGTTTTGTTACATTGGAGATTTTTAAAATTTCTGTTATTTGGGAAGATTTTTAATCTTTATAGTTATGGTAAGGTTTGAGTCTAGAACTTGTGTTAGAACCAAGAGTGCACCATTTTTTTAAAAAATAATATTTTGGTTTGGGCCTCCATGCCCCTTAGTAGCTGCAATCTTTTCCAGCTATTGCTGGTACCAAGTGGTCTGATCCTCATGCAGTTGGTCAGATACAGTGTTGTAGTTTTTTTAAAGACAAAACTTAAGAAGCTATACTTTCACTTTAAATAGGAGTCTTCTTCCTCTCCTCCCTTAAAGTCATCCTCAGGTATATCTGGTGATAGGGAGAGAGAGACCCAGTACATGAAAGAACATCTTGATGTCCACAAAGGATGTTTCTGCTGTGTGTGTTTATGCATGTGTGTGGGCATGTGTGCAGGTATATCTGCACATACACAACTATTTATTTACTTGCTTGTTTAAATTATAATATATAATACCATTAACTTTTACAAGAAAAAGCAAAGACAGTATGTACATATTAAGGAGCAGACCACCACAGATCCACTGGGCACACAGACAGTGAATAAAGTATAATGGGAAATTGCAAATACAAAGAGTTAGTAAATATAAAGCTGCTATAAGACTTATGGCTTATAAGACTTATGGCACTTAGAGAACAGATATTAAGAGAAAAGAGCAACCCAGAAAATAACAGTTAATATCCAAATTAAGGTAAGAAACAGCAACAGATTAGCTGTTAAAAACTAGAAAGTGAAATAATAAAGATTAAGAAATACTAATGAAATAGTAAATAGGAATAGTATAGAACAGAGCCATATGTTCGTCCTTGACCCACTTCATCAACATAGATGGTCACTGGGAAAATGCATCAAAAATAGAAAAGAAAGCACTGATGAATTCTATTGGAAAAAGAAGGATATAATAGCAAACAGAGAAACTTACAAAATAGTAGGGGGATATTATGAACAACATTTTGCCCCAAATTGCCTATAATTCATATTCAAATACTCTATGTGCTCAACATATATATCTTACCCAAACTGATTCAAAGATAAATAAAAACCTGAAAAATCTAGTAGCTACTAAATATGATGTGCTAATGGCTAAATTCACACAATGGAAATATCCATTTCTTCTCACAGCAAGTTCTACCAAACTGTCAAAGAATGTGTCATCATTCCTCCTAGTGCAATCATAACATGTTTTACTGCCACATGCTTTTTTGACTAAAGAAGAGCTGGAAAATCATTGCTGGTAGTCTATGGGGAGAGAAATGTTTATTTCATTTACAAAATTCAATTTTATACCCCGTTCTTTTTGTTGTTGTTCCCCTCTCTTTAATGCCAGGCTCAGAACTCTCTCGGTATGGAGAACCCCATGGAAATGCCACCATTGTTTCCTTTTATAATACCCGTGACATAGCAAACTGAACCAACATGACTATGCACTTACACACATCAGTACCACCCACTGAGAAAAGGAAGGACCACAAGTACAAGCACATGCTAGATGCTACTACTGCTCACTGACATAGTCTGTCCTTTAACCCTTTGAGGAAACAACACCTCAGTTGTCTTTCATATATCAATTTAACCCTATTGCCCCTCTCCTCATCCTATGTCACATCTTGACCTCTTTATTTCGTGCTTGCTGGCTTTCATTTTCAGGGACACAGCACACTGGCATTTTTTCCTCTTCTTTGCCCCATGAACATGCTCTTTCACACAAATGTATTTAGATATGTCTATTCTGCCAGATGAGGCACAGAAGCAATTGCCAGACTCCAGTCCAAAGGAGAATTTTGAACTAAGCTATCAGTAATAACAACAATTGCCCTTCATGTTTTGTGGGACAAGCAGGTAGGAAAGACCTGGGTCCTGAGGATGCATAGCACCAGCCATAGCCCTCTCAGCATGCCCTCTGTTCACCTGGCATACACTAGTGTTGCCTACCAGGTCCAGGTACCATGCCAGTCCTGGAAGGACAGGGGACTAAGCAATAGCCAACAAGGTGTCTCCTCCAACATCAACTCAACAACTCCAAGCACAGTGGGAGTCCCATAACTTAGTTCAATTCTGACACTTCCTGAGTCAGTTCAGGCTTCACAGGCTTAAAGGCCTCAGCCCCACAGACTGGCTGCACATTAGGCACTATCAAAAACAGTTCATTGATCCCAAATTACCCATACTGCTGCCCAGCTTGGCTACAAACATAGGGGTTCCCACACTCCCTGCTCTTTCAGGTTTGGTAATGCACTAGAACAACTCACAGAACTGAAAGAAATCACTTCATGTACATTTATTTGCATTTATTTGTTCCTAGACTTTACAATTTAGGGAATTTATGGCAGTTCTATCTCATAGGTGTAATGGAGTTGGTCATTGCTACTTGACTCAATCTCCAACTGTCTCCTTTTCCTAGAGATTGGGAGGTGGGGCCTGAAGTTCCACCCACTAATTAAAACTAGGTTTTCCTGACTATCAATCTTAATGATATCTAGCACCTGTCAAATCTATGAGGACACACTTATCACTGAGAGAAAGCAAAGGGCTTCAGTGCTATGTGCCAGGAACCTGAGACAAAGACCAAGTATTTATCTTTATTTTACCCCCACCAGTACTTGGAGGTCTGGAGATGATTGCTGTGCTGCAGTGAGGTGGGGTGGTGCATGTATGTAGACTGAGGCTTAGGGGAAAAGTCCCCATGCCAGTGTGCTGAGCTGAGGAAGGAAGAGGAGGGATAAGGGATGCACGGTTTACAGTACTGATGCCAGTCATGTCCTCATTGAGCTCCATTCTCCATCCTCTAAAACCAGGGTGAAAAAGAGAACAGACCTAACTGGAGCCTTCAAGATGGACCCTCTCTACCTGAAGCATAGTCACCAGGATTCAGGTAAGTCACTGACCTTATTTTCTATAGTTTGTGTCCAGTTTTGTTGTTTTGTTGTCATCAGAGCTACACCAAAGTGCTAGGGAGCTAGAAATGATTCCTGTCCATATAGATCACCCTGGGGTACTGTGGGGTAGGAGGGTTGGGAATGACCAGCAAGGGGAGATGGCTAGAGGGCACATTCAACTGTTAATCCAAATGGATTTATCCTTCAGAGATCCCTTAATATCAAAACTGTTCTGGCATCGCTCTGAGAGAATTTGTATGTACTTAACAGCAGTTCCACTTATGGGAATGGTGGTGGTGGGGGAGACATGAAGATTGCTGGTTTGGGGGATGAGAGAAATAGGATAAAGCTCAGTTTGGACACCTACACAGTCTGGCAGGGAAGTAATGGGCAGGTAGACTGAGAACAGCTACAAACATCTCCAGAAACATTTCTACAGTGGTTGCTCAGGAAATCCTTCATGTATCTCAGTCCCTCCAAAACACAAACTAGCACATCTGAGAATGTTTATTATTGTGCAATTCCCCAGTGCCTACTTTCCAACCTGTTAAAATCTTCCAAATTTTTTAAAGAAAAAAACCATTAGAAAATTATATATATCTAACTCTATCTATCTATCTATCTATCTATCTATCTATCTATCTATCTATCTATCTATCTATCTATCTATCTATCTATCTATCATCTGTCTATCATATGAGGTCCTGATCAAATAAAACACATATGGGCAGCTCACAGTATTGCAGGGAAGAATGTGGTGAAGGCTGGAGGAGCAGGAGTGCTTTTACCAAAGATGTTGGAGAATGGAAAAGGGGAGTGATTGGTATGAACTGCTGAGAGGAACAGCCGGTGAGATGGAAGGGGCTCCAGACTGTTTATACTCATTGATTAATTAGGGTGGCTAGTCTTGGGTGTGTCCTGACCAATGATCTAAAGTAGCAATAACAGCACATCCACTTAATGGCCGGGTTCCCCTTCAAGCCTCCTTAATTTGCTTGGTGGACATGGAGGAGAGTTTTGTTTTTAAATTTAGTGATGATATCACGCTGCCACCACAGTGATTGGCCTACTTTCATCTATCTGCCAGGCAGCTACTCCCACAACAAGCCTCTGAGAAATTTATTTACCTGAATTGCTCTCAGGTTCTCATGCTGACAGAGCTGTGCCCACTGACTCAACTCCATGGGGCACAGTGGAGGAACACCTTGGAGGGAAAGGCAGAGTAGGGAAACTTCTGTCATCTTCACTTTGTTTTTAGATACAATGGATCCACAAGGAACATAAAATGAAGATTATTTGACTCACCCTTTTAATTTACTCATGAGGATTTAGACTCTGAGTTGAAAAATTATATCATTTTGAAAACTGTGACAGGGACAGAAATCTTAAAACCAAACACACCCTAAACATAGATAGAAACAGGTTTGCACTCAGTTTCTGCTCAGAATCTAAAACTACTTTGACAAATAAACCTAGTCTGAAGAAAATGGGAGTGTCATAAAAACAATACAAAATTATGAACAAATTGACAAAATTCTTGTATTTTAAAAACTGTATTTCATATTTGAATAATAGTAATCTCAGTAATCATCACGCTTAAAAAACCAAAATGTCCCTTCCAACCTTTTTCTCAAAAAGCATTTTTTATGTAAGTCAAATATAAGTCAAAATGTATTCTTAATATATTAAACTGAGCATATTCTTTAACAACATACCTTCAAAAATTCCACTAAATTTGCACCAGAAATTAATTAATCAATCAATTATATTTTAAACTGGGGGGGGGAGGTAAAGGGGAGGAAGCCAGAATCCATAGATGATGAAGTAAATAAAATATGTGGCCTAAGATGTAGTACTCAATGGCAAGTAAATGTCATTTAACCTGACACTTGTGTTTGTTAAAGTTTTATAATTTTGAGGTGAGATTTTTTTCAAAAGTTCTGAATAGACTTTGTAAACTTCAACCATTATTCATGTGCATTTGAGTCTACCATGCAGAGGATTGACTCAATGTATTTCTCAGGTTCTCTAACCTGTTTACATTCACTTGTTGGGAGAGGTGCTAGAGGATATCTACAGCCCCATCTCTGACACAGGCTTTTCTCTGGTTCCAGGTTTCACTAGTCACTTTCCCCTATTTTAGTTCTGTTAGGAGAAATCCTCCTCTGTGGTTTCAGCTCTCACTGAGTTACATGGCCTGTGTCATCACCACCTCCTTTTTCTGATTCTATGCCCAAGAGAATGTAGATGTTTCCTACTTTTTTAATTTCCCAATTTGCTTCTTTATTCCCTGTTTTACTTTGTTCCTTCCTTCTCTTCTTGACAAGAAAGTAGATACTATTCAAAAGGAACAGCCACTGTCTTGCCTTCCATCACCTTAGATGATAAAACAGGAAGACAGAGGAGTCTGTTCTTTATAACATTCCCAAACCTGAAATAGCTGTGCTGACCCTGGAATGAATATCTCCAACCATCTTTTAATGGGAAGAAAATAAATTCCTATGTGGTTAAGCCATGTTAATTACTTGCAACTGAGCACATACCTAGTAAAGAGAATGTGTTCAAAGTATCCTAATATAACTCACAGACTATTCAAAGTGAACAAGAGTTGAACAAAATATTTTTGGAAGAAGCTAGAATACTGTAATTATCCCCCCAACTCATTACTGTTCCCTGCATGTTGAATTAGCTGTTTTTTCTTGCTCTGATCCACATGCCAGATAATATGGCTAACAATAGCTTCTATGTTTTACATAAAAAATGTCAACGGAGAAAGCTTAACCTCAATCTTTGTCCTGAAAATGAAAAGTTAAGAAGAATTCGTTCACTCAAGTTGGTACAAATGACTGCCCTTACATCAGTCAACCATACATAGATGGGCCAAGTTAAATATGAATATACAGTTTCTAGCAGGAACTACATGAATAGAATTGGAGGAGACACAGACCTCACACAAAAGAGTCAAAACAGACAAAACACTAGATGTCTCCTGCAAAGACTCACTTGGGGTGGTGGTACCTGAATAAGAGATTCATAGAATTTTAGTGGTAAAAGTCATATACTATATATACTTGTTTTGATGTATATCTGAAAACAATGTGTGTTATAATCCAGTGTTATTTCAATAAAATTTCTTAAAAAGGTATTCAAGGACTAGTTAAAGGATAATCTATAGGTGATTGTATTGGGGAGGCAGTGATGAAAGAAAAGAAATTGAGAATGATTTAATTTCCTGATTTAATGTCAAAAAAGAAAAAAATTGGTCTTTAAATCAAATTGGATTACCATAAACAGAAAAACAGAAAAACAAATGACATTCTTCATCAGTAAAATTCTCAGAAAGGATTTAAGCAAAGTACATCTGAGTAAGCTTTATTGATCAAAAAAACCAAAAACCAAAATCAAAACCACATTATTTTAATTTTTTCCATTTAATCCCCCCAAAATCTGATTTTGTATTTTTCCCCAAAGCTCTACTAGTCAACAAAAGCAATGACCATTTTTAAAAGCAACTTAATATTTTTGTTTAATTTTAGTTAAATTTAAATAACCTTGTATACCTAGTGGTGATCACAGTGCATGGGAAAGCTAAAAGGAAGGATTGTGCATTCATCTTCAGTCACAATATCTCCTGGATTTTTAATAAGTTCTCCCTGAGCATCTATTTTGTGCCAAGTATAATTTTGGATGCTATTGTTTTATTTCTGTTAGTGTCTATGAATCTCTGTCAGGTTATTTCTAAAGACTCTGCTGATGTTTGTTTACCAACTCTGTCCCACATGATGTAAAGAAGAAAGTGCTGACTGGAAACTGACACAGGCTGTGTGTAACTTGAACTTCCATCTCAGGGTCACTCATGAAATCAGGAGGTAGAACCTGCATGTTCTTCCATCTTGGCCATTTTATGATCTGATTTGAGAAAAGACCCAGTGTCTCCCAACCAGATGGCAGTTAAGAAATTATAACAAAATGGTTGGTTTTCTTGTAAAACTAAATAGAAAAATCTGCACATGGGATCATAGATGGATAGTGGTTGCAGTAAGTGGACAACTTGATCCAGTCACACATGGTGAAGAACTACTATGGCTGTGTCATAGCTGTTCTTACCCAAGAAGTGGGGGTGCTTGCAAGTCACTTAGTGTCCTGTTTGAACTATGTTAGAGGGTGAACTGTCAAAAATCCAAAGTCAAAAAGATTCCACTTCATCTTTATGATTCCTTACCCAAGATCACCACACAGAATCTCTCAACTATGAATCCTTGGTCCAGCATTCTTTCCCCACGTGATATGAGATGTACTGCTCTGAGCACAAGGGGTGACGAAATACAAATGAGCAACTTTCATAATGTCTGTCAGACTAGTGAATGCCGGTTTACTGGATACTAGAAGAAACCTCAGATTTTCATGCTTATGTAAACGTTGAAACAGAAATGAATATGATTCATTCACAGTTCAGCACCTATAATCTGTTTCTGAGAACCTTTTTCAGGGTCTGCCCTGGAATCCATCACCTAGGGAGGAACCTCAGCCCCTGCCTTCAGTGGGTTAATATGTGACAGTGGGTTAATATGTGACTCAGAAAATGATGAGAAGGCTTAGGCATTATCTAATGGTTTCTGTTTTTTCTCTCTCCCAGGGCTAATTACCGACTACAGGGTAAGTGGGGGATCTGTCTGGGGAGTCCCATGTCTGTGGTAATCCAAAATGTAGATCCAGAGTTGAAAGATATCCCAGACCATGCCTCCTGTTCTCTAATGTCAAGACCCCCTTAGAAGATACATTCTAGCTGAGCTGTGACTAACACACTAGATGGGGCAGGGACAGCTCTGTTGAGCTTTTTCACTCTCAGGCTAAAAATTAGATTACAGTCCTTGAAAGGGGGACAGGTACTTGGGTACCCTACCTCCTCAGGGAACAAAGGTGCTGTCCTTAGATCACATGCTTCTGTATGAGCTGTGACTGTGTGGGGGAGCTAACACCCTAAGGTAGAGGGAGGATGAAGAATTAGAATGTAAAAATTTCTGATGACAGACTATTTCACTGAATCCTTAAAAGTGCTGCCATTCAGAAATAGATCTGAGACAATCCACTCTCTGATGGCTTTTTCTTTCCTTAGAAAAACCTCCAAGTCATATGCCAGTCCTCCAATATTTCAGCTTCTTCCTTATGCCATTTCTTAAACTTTATGATAGGAAATCCCAGCATTATATGCAGGCAACTTATAAGATGGATGTGAGATATGGACAGCTTTCCTCTAGCCCCTCTGCTGCAGTCTGGCAGGTGCAGAGTATGTGGCTGCTGGCACCTTGAATCCACCTGGCTTGTGAGGTTCTCTTGGATAATTGCACTTTCTGTTCTGCAAACCCTTAGGAAGAACAATATATTTCAACAAATATTTCAAAGTTCATTAAAGAACAAATTAATGTACTTTAGGAAAAAATGAGTGAAGACAATGGAGAGATTATTTTGAAGCATCAATTCTCCTAAAAACCAATATAACTATGTTAGTCCTCAGAATATCACTCCTGCAGTATAAGAGAGGTCACAGAGAATCACCAGAAGGAAAGAACACATAGGTTGGCAGAGGCATGATGTGGGAACCTGTCTCTGGGCCATGGGTGAAAAGGGTCTGGGTCTCCAGTCTTGCTTGATAAGTACTGTTCCTTCCATTCCCTCCTTATAGGGAAGGAAGCCCACTAGCCCAACCATCTGACACTGATCAATTTGCAGGAAGCTTTACTGCTGTTTAGCTAGAAGGTCATAATATCTTGCCCTTTCTGGTGGGATTTCAGGCACCTCAGGAGCCCCTTTGGGTTTCTATCTGTACAGTAAATTTTGGTTGGATGACTTTCAGCCCAGCCTTTTCCTTGGGGAGGCAGTGTTCAGCAGGTCGGGCAAAGAATATCTTTGTCCAAAGTTGGAAAACCCAATCACAGTTTCAGACCTCCAATATTTGGGGCAGGAAAATGTGGGCTGAAAAAACCAGGACTGATGGTCACTAGTAGATATGAGGCATCAGGCATTAGGACAGTCAGTGGCAAGCAGAAAGGTGGAGTGCCAACATCATCCATGCTTGTGAACAGTAGAGAAGTTGGAAAGTTAACATCATTTTCCAGCAATTTACCTCATCTTTGGCAAAGAGGGAATCATTATACCCATAGATGTGGAGATAGAGGTATGTAGAATTTAAAGAATTTGCTGAATTTAATTAGAGACACAATCAAGAACCCTGGTCAAGAGCTCACCTAAACCATACAAAATCCACCCCCAGCCCCCACCTCCCATGACCCAGGCTTTGTGTATGAGGAAATCACTTTCTAGTTGATTTTGATGACTTACCAGAGTGGTCAAAATACAGAAAATACTGAAGATGGGGTTTTAAAAATGTGAAATGTAGAAGAGAAAATACCTAAAAATAGTTATTTGACATTCAAGAAGTTCTAAATACTATCAGATCTTTAATCAAAATGTGACCTGTGTGTGAGGTTTTCCTCCTGTCATTTAGGCACAGTGTCAATAGTATTCCATGGGATAATCAAGAGTGGCTGCTCTGAACCAAGTTGGGGATTGGGAATACAGCAGCAAAATAGAGTCCCTGTCCCCTCAGACTTATGGCGTAGGGTGGGCTGAAGCTGGGTATATAGAGAGTACCTCAGCTCCCATAGGAAATCTGCCCCAGTTCTGGCCCAGACATTGCAGAGGTAATGATCACATTTTAGGGCCACATTTAAATGAGTACTCATTTGTAGTATATGCATTTTAATGTCAAACCTTTATTCTTTTAAATGTTAGCTTTAAATTCCATCTTGATTTCCATGAGATTGACTTGGAGATGAATAATCTTGAAATGTGGCATCTGTGCTGAGCAATGCCAGAGAGCCTTACTTCACTAGTCATTAGTTAGTTGGCCTATTCGTGTGGTGATAATACAGTCCTCTTTTTTACTTTCAGAAATGCAAGTTAGTTTAATTTTACTGAAGATCTCTTAACAACTTGCAAAATAATAAAACACAATAAATTTCTGCTAAATAAGAGATAGCTCTGTGTCAGTGGGTGTCATTTGGACTCTGCCATATTTGGGCTCTGTGGTATGGAGATAAGGTCCACAGCCTTTCTCTGTCCATTTTCTCTTCAATAAAGCAAATTCTGCATCAAAGAGTTGTCATGAAGATAAAGTTGCAACTTTATCTAGTGCAGTGCCTGGTGTAAACAGATGACCCTGTGCTGGTGCCACTGGTGTAGAATCCTGATGCTTTAACCACAGTTCAGAAGCAGCATGTCTCTGGTGAAGTTTTCCCCCACCCCTGGTGCCAGGTCTACCCCTGTGCAGACTGCCCTTGGTGGTGGTGCTACTGCCCCAAAAGAGGCCTGTGCATCAGCATTGCTAGGTGAAGAGGGGTCACAGATAAAAGAGAAAGTCACCTTCCACATCTCTTTTATAAGCTCTGCAAGAATGTGGCTATTTAAAAAATCACAATGCCACTATCTTCTTTGCCTAAATGGCCCCCATGTCCTTCTCTTAGGTCCTTCTTTGTCTGCATCAGTACATTCATAACCATGAGAGTGTGACACAGGAGGATAAGCTCAGTTGATAAATAAGGAAAGCAAAGAACCAACCTGTTGTCAGATGTCTTTTCTACTGAGAGGGTCATACAGGTTCCACAGCCATCAGTGGGGCAGGAAGAGAAAAGCACTCTGAAGAAAAGCACTGCGAAGATATCACAGGAAACATGCAGTGCAGGATGTGGGTTTCTGCCCCTTCCTCCTTGCATCCTGAAGGCATAAAGGCTACTGAGAGGCCCTTCCCACTCTTGTTTGGCTGTAAGCAACCCACAAGCAGGGACCCCAACCTCCCTATCTATTACCTTGCATCCCTGAGCCCACAAGTCTGTCTAGCATGGACTCAACAAACATGCTATTGGTGATCACAGTAACTCTGGTACTCCATGTCCTGTCTGTTTCAGAGCTTTGCAGAAAAAAGCTTTCTCTGTCTGCACTACCCACTGTACTGTCAGCTTTGCCACCCACATGAGTCATGGCAGCTGGAAGGAGTGACCTTCAGGAAATTTTGGTTGCTTCCAAGAGAAGCAGTTGAATCCAAGTGTCAACAAAGAAACCAGCTCTCACGTTCTTCACTCATGCATCCTTTTGTATTTTATTTCAGCACTGGCAGCTGCCCCTGGGTCGAAGATTCCGCTCGTTGAAAATGTGGTTTGTTTTCAGGCTGTACGGGGTCAAGGGGCTGCAGGCCTATATCCGCAAGGTGACTGTTTTTGTTGTTCATCTGGAGAATACCAGAAACTTCTTGGGGGAAGTCTAGAAGTGAATTTAGGTGTTTTGATAAGCAAAAGGAGCAAACCTTGGTTTAGGCTATATGACCTGTGCCTAGTTGCAAAGCCTCTAGATGCTTCCCAAAGGACATAGGTCATCTGCTCTGAGAGACGTAACAGCGTCAACACCACAGACCTGGCAGCAGCAAGGCCAGGCTACAATAGCAATAGTGAGCACACGATACCTTTTTCTCCAGTCATAGAGAACCTTTGTGTTACATGGAGGTGGGTGTCCTAGAGCAGTGTGGTTTTCAAGCAAGTCCCCAGGTCTTGCGTGTGTGCTGGTTTCCTGAGTGGGATCCCAGTCACCTCTAGTGATAAGCATTCAAATTTGAGAACCACCAGTCTGCTGCAGGTCCCATCACCCAGTCTATCTCTCTCTCTCTCTCTCTCTCTATTTGTTTGTTTGTTTGTTTATTTATTTAGAGTTGAGGAAACTGTGGCCAAAGTGGCCAAAATATGGGCTGGAACTTGCCCAGGGCCCACCCATTTAACTGCAAATACCCACTGATTTCCAGATATAGTTCCCATTCTGGGACTTCCCTTATTGTGGCTCCGTCTTGGTGGACAAAGGTCTTCAGGTTTCACAGGAACAGGGCATGCCTTGGTTTCCAACTCCAGCAACAGTGACACAACTAGCATTTCACTTTCTCCTCTCTGCTGGTATACAGCTGTGGTAGGATAGGATGTCCTCTGGATCCTGCCTGTAACAAGGATCTGGGGCAAGGTCTCAATATACAAGCTTTGGCTCATAAGTGAGTGAGTGAGTGTGTGTGTGTGTGTGTGTGTGTGTTTGTGGATAAAAAACTTCCCCTCCCCACCTTCACACTGGTGAACATTGTCATTAAACTTCTTTGGGGAAAGGAGAAAAACTAGTGGTTTATCTTTCCTGAAGAATTTCAGCTTTAAGCTCAAGACAACTGGATGTGATTGAGCTGCTTTATGTTAAAAACACTCCATGTCTTGCTCTGAGTGGGACTCCACTCCTGGGTACTGGGTGATCAAGGCTCATCTTTTGTCAGTTGTGCGTCTTCCTGGGCAGCAACTAACTGGACCCA
>PVHY01013987.1:0-39692 GCA_004024945.1 Uropsilus gracilis
TCACGCCCCCAAAGCCAAAGACCTGAAGCATGAATGAAGGAGCAACAAAACGAGGCACAGACTGTGGAGATGAGACCCACCAAGACCAAAGGTGCTCCAAAAGCAGTACAGGAATGATAAACAGCACGTTCTACCAAGTCCGGGGAAAACGCACCATCATCAACGACGAGGAAATGGATCAAAGAAGAAAAAAAAAAAACAAAACTAAAGGACTAAACAAGGACAAACAGCAAAAAGAAAGGAGGCAAAGAAACCAGGGGAGATGTGGTGTGGGGGGGTATTCCCATGGGGATTAAAAGTTATACAATCACATATTGTAAAATATGCAAAAATAAAATAAAAAAAACACAAAAATTGGGGCAAAGAGCTAAATAGACACTTCTTGAAAGAAGAAAGACAAATAGTCAATCAGCATGTGAAAAAATGTTCAACATCACTAGCAATCAGGGAAATTCAAATCAAAACTACAATGAGATACCATCCACACCAGTAAGAATGGCCCATATCAAAAAAAGGGAGAACAGGGTGTGGATGTGGAGAGAAAGGGAAACTTTATTGCTGTTTGTCTAGCCAAACTGGTATATCCACTATGTGTGGAGGACCCTTAAATTAATGAAAATGGAACTACCATTCGATCCAGCAATCACACTTCTTTTTTTAATCTGTCCAATGACATTTTATTATATATTTAAATTTTTTTATTGATTGCACATATATATCTTTATATATATATATATACAAGTATATATGTGTTTATATATACATATATGTATTATATCATTGTCAGCCCTGAGGTTCTCCCATCACCTTATCACCCATGAACAATCTCAGTTTTTTGTGCCCTCCCCCCTTCCCCATGTTCTCCCCATTTCCTCCCCCTCTCTCGATCTATGTTTCAGTTGCATATTTTTGGCAGTTTTATTGATTGATTGATTGATTGAGACTAGGTCTTGCTATTTTTGCCCATGGAACCCCAGGCTCTTGTTGCCCGGGGTACCACAGACTAAGGCAATTCCCAGTCTCAGCTTTCCAGGTAGCTGGGATTACAGGAGCGTACCATCACGTCCAGCTGTTTTTTTGGAACTAGGTCTTGCTACGGGCCCCAGGCGGGACTCGAACTATGATCCCTAGCCCTGGCCACTTCATAGGCTGAAGCTTACAGGCATGAGCCACTGTGCCTGGTCCATTTTTGGCAGTTTTATACTTTTCTTGTCCATTTGTTTGTTTTTCTTAACTCCCTCATATAGGTGAGATCATCCCATTTGGGTTGTTTCCAATCTTGGCAATTGTAAATAGTGCTGCAATAAATATGCACCTGCAGGTGTTCTTATGAATTAGTGTTTTTGTATCCTTTGGGTAGATTTCCAGTAGTGGGATTGCTGGATTGAATGGTAGTTCTACTTTCAATTGTTTGAAGGTCTTTCACACAGCCTTCCATAGTGACTGAACCAATTTACACTCCCACCAGCAGTATAAGTGTGTTCCTTTTCATCCACATCTGTGCCAGCATTTGTTGTTGCCCATTTTTTTTAATATGGGTCATTCTTACTGGCGTAATATATGGTATCTCTGTGTGGTTTTCATTTGCATTTTCCCTGATTGCTAGTGATGTGGAACATTTAGGCAGTCATCGGAACCTTCCTAAAAACAAGAGCGCAGGACCAGTTGGTTTCACAAATGAATTCTACCAAACATTCAAAGAGGAAATAACACCTACACTATTAAAACTCTTCCAAAAAGTTGAGAAATAAGGAAAACTAGACCAAATGGACCTAATAGACATCTACAGGACACTGCACCCCCAAGGAAAAGACCACACCTTTTCAAATGCACATGGATCATTCTCTAAAATTGATTACATATTAGGATACAAGGCAAACTGAATAAATACTCAAAGATTAAAATAATCCAAACTCTTTTCTCAGATCATAAAGGCATCTTGTAACTTAACCTTCCTGAGCACTGGACAACCAGTGAATAGGTAAGATTTCTCAACAGATGCAAAACAAGAGGGACATTTGATGCCTGCCTTTTTTTGTCACCAGTAATCTCTCTTGCATCACTCACTTTTGTTGTGGTTAACTACTAATCTCCATACCTTTGCCAGAGCCTGAAGATATAAGCAGGGACTGGGACCAGCTGCCTGCCCCAGTAGGATCACCAGACATGGGGCAGGCTGGGCACCAGTTCCGAGTACTACTCTGGAAGAACTGGCTGTGCAGACTCAGGCACCCGGTGAGTGAGTGAATAAGTGAGTGTGTGAGTGAGTGCCTTTTGCTCCCTCAAAGTCAGAGAGATCAGGACCTCCCGAACAATTCTGAGAACTGAGGGAAGCTGGGTTATTGCAATTGACAACTGACTTCAAAGTCCAAAGTAGATGAGCCATCAAGACCAGAGTGAAAGTGGTCACCTGCATCTTGTCAGAAAAGATTCAACTAGAAAAAAACTCTACAAAAAAACAAGTTAAATTTCACTATATTTGATAATTTGAGTGTCAGTTGTAATAACTGTACTGTGAATTCTGTGGTAGAAGGAACAAGGCAAGAAATGTTTTTAATGTTTTTAAGCAGAATGTTCTTGGTACTGTCCTCAAAGCATAGCTCTTGTGTACATAATCAGAGCTGGCATGACATATTGATGTGATCACTCTTTGATGTTTATCTTTAGTGTTAATCAACATCTTTTTGTAATTGTATCCAAATTGCATTGCAAGGTTATCCTCATTGCTCAAACCAACTTGTGGTAGTGTCAAATAAATATTCAGTAAGTATAGGTTTTAATGAAGCAGAAATCAATTACTTATCATTATGATTAACTACCTTTTATATTGCTGCCCAAATTAAAATCAATAACTATAAAGTTCGGCATTTTCAGTAGACTTGCAGTAATATTCACATACTTTCTGATTTTAAAGTTCACACTTTGCATATGGATTTTTTTTTCTGCTGACAACTTTTTCTGTTTAAGGAAATTCAGTAATTTCCTTAAATTGTATTTCATTTTGCTCAATTCTAGTTCTCCGATCCAGAATATTCTTTTTCAAAATAAGAGTTGTTTCCTTTTCATGAGAAGACTTTCAGGGTTAAAACAATTTCACTTAGACATTTGATAGCATGAAAGATTTAAGGTCAGCAACTAACATGTGAAACTTTTACTCATCATTGATTATTAGTGTATTGGTATCTGTGTGGGTGTTTTTCAACTCACAAATAGAATAGTTTATTTTGGGACTTAAGTCTATTTTCCATGAAAAATGAATGTTTTACTTATCTTTTAGGAATATCAAAGCTTTTAAACCCGTAACAGCTCAGTGAGGCAGGTACCTGGACTGTCATCCCTTCATTTTTGGACATTTGCATTGTTTAAACATTTTCATGGTTCTTATTGCTACCAAGACAAAAAATTCCTTATCACAAACAATTTATTCATTTATTTAATGACCACTTATTTAAATTAGAAACTCCTATAGCTACTTTCTTTGCCTTACTTTTCTCTTTAATATATATCACCTTATAATATAACACAGATTTATTGAACTGTTAAGTTCCTCTGGTGCATCCACTACTATCTCAGATCCATAAGAAGAGGGAATTTTTTTAACTTGTTTGCCCATATATTCTTCAACACCCAAAATACTTCATGGTACACAATGAATGGTTTGTAGATCTATTCAAGGAGAGGAAGCAGCTGCTGAGATTGCTAAGGTTAGACAACAAGGAAAAGAAAAAATGAAGTTGACTATGATCATCCTTGCATCTCTAGACAAGAATTGTACTCCAAAGCAGTAGTGCCCAAGGAGCAAGAGGAGATAAGTAAAGGATCCAAGAAAGCAAAACAAACAAACAAACAAACAAAAAAACAACATAAAAAAAAACCAAAAAACAAACAAAAAACACCAGGAGGAATCTCAGGAGAATAACCTGGATAGCTTGTCTCTTTTTCTAAATCCAAGATTTTTAAAAAAAAATTTGCAAGGTGTTAGTAGTGATCTTGTGGAGACAGCTGGCAGTGGAGGTCCTCTCTAGAGGAAGAAGTCTTTCCCTAAACAGGAATTAATTGGCCATCTGGTAGAGGTAAGGAAAATGAAAAATGAAATGCTTTCCCAAGGAGGAGCTGCTCAGCAGGGGACCTGAAGATGCTGCTGGCAGTAAGAGCATCAAGAACAGGAAAAGGTTCCCAAAACAATCCTTGGAAGATTCAAATGGGCATCTTCTTGGTGTGCATGCCTCATGGGGACATTTCCCAATGAATCTACTATTACCCAATAGAAATAAAATCCCACAAGAAAAAAAAATGTTGAATGCATTGAGGGAGGAATGCACTATTTATTGCCTCTCTGCTATGTGCTCTGTGTTTGGTGAGATGGAGAAATGTGTGTCCTGCCCTCAGGGACTATAGCTGGGTACAGAGAAAAGCACGGAAATACATACCTATGTATTTAATGTGCCTGTTTCCAGGGATATGTCCTGCTCCAATGGGAAGTTGTCTTAGGGCTGTTCGTCACAGCACTGCATGTGCAGGCAAAAGAAGAGAAACAGCATAAGGACTCTGTTTAGAGAATTTGGGGCCAGCCCCTGTGGGTTCACATTCTGGCTTTATCAGGTTCTACTAGTTCAGTTGTGCAGACAGATATCTTATCTTGATTTTCTTCCCTGTAAAATGAGATTGTTTTTAAGGATTAAAGGAATTAGACTTGTGCTTGCAACAGCACCGGCCTCATGAGTAGGACCTGTCTTCTCATTTGGTCAAAGTACTGGAGTTGGTGGAAACTGGGGGCTCCTGCATCTGTGGAAGAAGCCTGTGGGGTGTGAGGAAGAGATAGCACAGAGGACTCCAGGCTCTCAGTTTGCAGAATGGAGTTCTGGAGGATGAGCTGTGAACACAGTCACATCTCTTTATCCTACTGATTTGAAAATATTGAAGCCCTGCTCTTGCTGAAAAATGTTTTTAAACTGCCCTATTTTTCATAGCTTCTTCATGTCCTCCAATGATAATCTGTAAATTTTCTTTGTTTTTGTACAGCAGCTTCCTGATTATGGAAATTGGTGTCAGCATAAACTGGGCTAACCAATCTGACTGCATGATCAAACAATATCAATTAAATGTGTATTTAGTGATCAGAATCAGGTGCTATTTGTAGGATGAGTATGTTTTTATATTTACTTACAAGACTCCACTTTATATTACATTATGATAGTTCCTTTAGAAATAATTTTATTATAGACATTTTAATCAGATAAAGGAAAATAGGAGAATGGATAAAGAGTACTTATGACACTAAGTATCTTCATACTTAGCTTTATGATCACTAAAATGGGAGTTCTCTTGAAAAAAAATCAGCTTAAATAGAAGAAAATTTTAATAGCGATTTTAATACCTTTTTTCCTCCATAATTTTGTTTATTGCACAAGCAGAACTAAAAAATAATAAGGGAAACCTAAAAAAAATCATCTAAATTCCACTATCTTCATGTAGCTGTTACATTTATGCTTTTTTTTTATCATCAAGCTTGTATAATGGAATATTTTTACATATTTAAAATCAGGGCCTTTTGCTGTATGTTCTCCCTAGTTAATATTGAAGCCCAACATTTTTTCTCTCTTCCTCCTCAAGTTTTTTACTTTTTAAATTGTATTATTTTTAAATTGTATTTTATTTAATGGTGTAATATGGTTTACAGCACTGTATTCTGATTGAGAGACATGGGTTCACACTTCTGCAGGTGGATAGTACCACACTTACTGTCAAGGCACCTTTTTACTTCCTTTGATCCTCACCTAGTTCACTGGGTTCCTCGACTCCTTTGCTCTCCATCTTCACCCAATTTGGTGATCATATTCCTAGGGTTTGTTTTGGTTTACTTTTGCCTGTTTTTTGTTTTGCTTCTTATGTTGCACACATGAATTACATAACCAGGTATTTTTCTTTTTTCTGTCTGACTTTGCTTAGCATAATTCCTCAAAGTTCATCCATGAATCCCAACACTTTAAAAAGGTACTGTTTAGTCTTCATATGCTGTGCTTTTGTTGCATAATAGCTCATCAGTTGGATACATTTAATTTATATAATGATTTCCTTATGTTGGACATTAACTTTTTCTCTAGTTCTGACTATTGTGAACAATATCTTTTTGCATGAATGATGCATGTTCTACTGGGAAACTTCTCCTGAACAATTTCTGGAGCAGACTTTCCAGGTCTAGTTAACCTGTGTTGGGCAGGTTGTTAGTGATTGGCAGTGCCTCCGGGAGGGTCTGCATGGGGGTTGTGAGCAACCTCATCAGCATTGGCAAATGCCCGCTGGCTGAATCTCTGTTCTTTCACCTGATTTTTAAAGTTCATTTTTACATTTCTTTTTAGCTGTAATAAATCAGATTCACTGTTTCTCATTTTGACAAGTTACTAGCAGCAGCAACAACAAAAAGACAAAATAGCAAAAGGCAAGTATCTGCTCCTTGGATGTCTGCAGCCTTTGGAGGTTTTCCTGGGTTTTATTGCACCCACTGTCTATGAACTGTGAATGGCAGTGTCTGTTCTCAGGTTCACACTAGCCTCTAATCTCTTGTACTGTAGAACTTTTCTTCTCTTTTCTGAGTCTCCCAGTTAATGCACCACATCCCCTAGTGAGACAGGGCTCTAATCCCTCATTCCATTAATGAAAGCAAAGTCACATCTTTTGGGTTTGATCAGTTTTTATGTAAGACTTTGTTTTCTAGAGAGATTGGAGCATGGTTGAATACAAGGACATTATTGTCTTAAAAATCCACTTTCCATTCCCAAGAGTGGATTGAAGAAATAGCAGAACTATAGTGGCTACTATTTTACTAAGAACACACTGAGGTCGTGTTTCCTACTTGACACCTGTTAACATCACACCCCAGAACTGTTGATACCCTAGGCCAGAACTCAGTGGTACACATCCCAGATCCCTCTGCATATATGAAGCACTGTACTTTTGTGGTGAAGAGCCAGTGTTAAGACAGTATTAAGACAGACACTTTGTCTTAAACAAAGCAAGAGCTAAGACTTCTAGTCTGACTCCTATGAAACCTCTTAGGCAGTATTAACTCCTTCCATGTGGGTGTTACACACTACTGAAGGCCAAGTTCAAGTTGTAACCCATCTCAGTAGAGAAATCACCAAGTTCACTCCCACTGGGCTGTATCCCACACTTACACCTAATTCCTAGTCACCTTTATCTTACAAACACTATCTGTGAAGACTTTTTTGACATATAAGGAGGACATTTGTCTTTAAAACACAAATCAGGTGACTTCTCTTTTTGATAAACACATAGTCATGTTGGATTAAGGGCCTAGCTCCTGTCGTGTGACTTCCTCTCAACCTAATTATACCTGCAGCAACACTACTTCCAAATAACATAACGTTGAGTTACTAGAGATGAGGAGTTTAATGAATTTGGAGAAAGATAATTTAGTCCACAACAGAATTTAGCCCCACCTGGGACTCCATTTAGTCTCAGGAGAATAAAGCATTGCCCTAACTTGTTTGCTTCTGACTTCTAAAGAGTACCACTCTCCCAGGTCATTAGAACCTAGCGCCTTCCCCGTTGACACCCTCAGTGTCCTTCCCACCAAAGAAATATTCTACTTAGCCTAGTAAGTCAAATAAAAGACATTCATCAGGATAGGTCTTTCTTTTTTTTTTTTGACCTTTCATGGAAAGGAACTTTATTTATTTTTTTTTAATTTTTTTATAATCAAATAGTTTATATATATATATATACATTTCATATCTTTGTAATACCGGGATTCACCCCCCCACCCTCCCTGACCATTCCCCCTCTGTCCCGCCCCCCCACCCCGAGTTGTAACCATTTGGTGTCTGTCTTTATCTTTTTAACTCGTTTCTGCTAATGTGATTTCTTTTAGGTGTGTAGGATAGGTCTTTCCAAGAACATGCTTATATGCACTGATCAGCATGGAGCAGGTACGACTACTGTCGCCTTACATCCTCCCCCTTCCAGCTGTGTGACTTAGTTGCTGCTTCAGGGCTATTGTTTCACCACTCAGGGAGGGGCTAGAATGGGGCAGGTAACCAAATGGACTCCCCACTCTCTGCCATCAGACTCGGCTGACTCACATGTGTTGGTCTCCAAACTCACCAGTGGTCCGCTCTGCAGTTGCATATCTCTAGTTTGCTACCAAGCAGGGACTGCTGAACCATGTTCATCTTCCCAGCACCGGGCAGTCTGTGATATGGCTGATGATGGTCATAGATCCTTCTCTTTGTTCAGAGTCCCAGAACCCTGGCCCTTGTCGACTCTAATTCCTCAGGAGGCCCTCGAAGTCCTGTCCCAGAAGGTTCTGTGCTGCATGACCCAGATTGAAGCAGCCAGACTTCTTGGGAAGTGCATCCAGCACCTGTCATAGGGCATGGCATGAATGCTGGACAGAACTTACTGACCCTTACCCCGTGTGGTAGTCATGGTCATGCTCAGCCTACTCTCCTTAATCAACCTGTTGTAGCCAAGACTGGTGGCAAGTCTAATAACTCTGTTGTTAGTATATTCTGATGGTTGACTCGTCAGAGTGAAGCCTGGGGTGTGCTTTTCTCTTTTCCTCTAAGCAGTGACCTTGCCAAGAGGCCTCCACCTGCAAATCCATGGAACCAAAGATCAGGTGTTGCTGAACAAGTTGGGAAGGAGGAGGTGAGATAGTAGTGAGGCAATTGCAGAATTTCCTGTTGAGGCCACGTGGTAGTTCATGGCCCGTTTCTTTTCCTGTGGCTGGGTGAAGGTGAGCATGGCTTCATGAGTGACCCAGACACATTAGTAAAATTGGAGGTCAATTCAGCTTCTTTTTGGTAGGTAATAAGAACATGTTAGTTATCTCTGGCCTCAGTGTTGCCCTGGCTGGCAGTCCTCATCTTCCCGTGGATCCCAAAATGAACTTAGCCCATGTCACTGAAGTTCCCCAAAGTCCATCCAGCGCATCTCAGTTTATTCAAAACAGCAATCCAGGAAAAGGGGTTCCAAAATAAAATTTTTAAAGAGAAAACAACTTTTTGTATCTCTAGAGCATGGGGCAAGTACACTTTTTTTGAGTTTGTTCTTCTCCCCAGTATCAACTGGATCTTTCATTTTGATTGACCTTAATTTCTTCTAATTTTTTTTTAGTTTAACTTTTTTCTTCCGTGCTATTTCTCAAAGAATTTGTAATTAAATAAATAAATAGACAGCCACACAGAAAAACAGCTTTGAAGGGTAGTGGGAAAGTTTCTTTTACCATGAATTTTATCTTTAGAATTTTGTTGGAAGCCGGGTACGGTGGTTCGTGCCTGTAAGCTTCAGCCTACAAAGTGGCTGGGACAGGGATTGCGGCTCGAGTCCCACTGGGGGTAACACAGTGAGACCTAGTCGTCGTCCCCCCCAATAGCTGGGTGTGGTGGCGCATGCCTGTAATCCCAGCCACCTGGGAAGCTGAGGCTGGGGGTGGCTTGAGTCTGTGGTGCCCCAGGTAACGTGAGCCTGCAGTTCCATGGGCAAAAATAACAAGACCTAGTCTCAAAAAAATATATATATATAGAATTTTGTTGGGCTGTAGGCTACTTCTCACTCTGTTATTATTGCCTTGGGATGGGTAGGGGTGGGGGTTTTAGAATATAAAGATAACTGGTCTTTTTAAGGTGTGGAAAACTGACTGGATTTTAACAAGGTATTCAGTTCCTCACTTCTCGATCTGATTGCTTGTTAAAGGGAAAAAAAATTTTCTTTGTACATAGTTCTTTTGCTAAAACTGTTATTAGCATATTTGAGGAAATTGTAAGATCATAAAAAAACTTGACTTGGAAGCTTTTATTTAGGGTGATGAATTTGTGCAATTTCTATAAAAAATCAAACAGCAGAAAACCAAATTGCAAAGAACTTGTCCTCTTCCTTGGGCACACAAGTTTCCAGGAGTTCTGAAGTTCCCCTGATTTAGTTTTCTTTTTAGCCCAGGTAGGTCAGACTTTTTTCAAATACAAGCCAAATTCAAGAAAACCAAACAAAGCAAAAAATCAAAATACCCCTTAGTAACAATAACTCTAAAGAGCAGAGGTAAAGGTGACCTTCAGCTTGTTTTACTGTACTCTATTGGAGACCTGACAGGGTGTGTCCCTAGGCCAGGTATCTGGGGCTTGTCCTGGAGTCTACTTGTTGGTGCCCCTCATTTGGAGATTCAGCTCCTAGAAGAGTGTGACCTGAGTATAATAGAGTCCTGTAAACCATAAAATTTCTGTTTGCAAAAAACCATTTCTTAAGGATGTGCAGTAAGAGATGAGGAGGTATGGTGCCCACTTCTTGATCTTTGTCCAGATTCATCCTGGCTTAGTGTGGGACCTGGGGATGGCTACTCAATTTCAGAGAAGAAAGTTCAGATGGAGTGCTGTGGTTTTAATGACCTGCAGGAACTTCTCCCTCAGGCCCATTTCCTTTCATCCTTTCATCTTTAGAGTAAATTCTAAATATAACACGGGTGAGCCAACAGGGAACTCAAATTACTCTTCTTTTCTTTGTTCTGTGCAAACTACTGACCAGCTTCTTTTCAGAAGGGGTGCATGATCATGTAATGTAAACTGTGGTGTCCAGTATTAGGTTCTACAGGCCTGCAGCGGTCTGTGTTGGTGGGTGTGGCCTGTGCCTGCAAACTTAGGACATGTACAAAGATATATTAAAGTTTATTTAGTTTCCTATGTTGAGGAATTAGTAAAGAATAACAACTTTCATTAGTGTTTTCTCATATAAATTTGTTTAAAAAATTCTGTTCTAATTTTGTATTTAGAGGCCTGGTAATTTTCTCTTGTCATTTGGTTAAAACTGCTATATGTATTACCATATTCTCTAGTTAGTTTTTTGTTTTGTTTCCTAAGTTTTTTGTTCAATTTAAGCATGCATATCTTTTCTTACTTCTTTGAAATGCCTTTTATAATCTCAAAATCATAGTTTTGATCAATATTTACTAATTTTTCTAGTATTAAACATACTTAATTTTATATTTTCCTTTATTTAGAGGGCACTTTTTAATATTGTATAAGGTTTTAGTTTATCTTGAAAATATTCTTAATTCAGGTGATCTAAACCATTATTGAGTTATTCTTTTTTACTTCCTTGCACTGAAAAGGTTATTTTGTTGCATATTTTTAAGTATAGAATACATTATGTCTCTAGTCTTGCTATTTTATTTAAGCTCTTTGTCCAGTTTCATTTTTTAAGCTATTGATACTTTGTAGTGTGTTCTATTATTTTGGGATATAACCTTTCATAGTTTTTGTGTTTCCTGCAGAACTTTGCTTTTGGAATGTATTTGTTCACCATTTATATTCTGAAAGCAATTTGGAATGAAAAATTACTCCAGGTAGTAATTTGGTTAGAGTTTCATTCAATGTGAAGGGGAACTTGGGGAGGAACGATTGTATCTGTCATCTTGCCACATACCTAGGTCATCCTGTACCATCCTGGACCATCTCACTCTCAAACTTGCATGCTGCCCTCATGTCCTCTCATTGACTATGACCCTAGCTTTTTTTTTGTTTGTTTGTTTTTTGTTTTGCTTTTAGCTATAGTCTTTTTAAAAAAAAACTTATTGGTGGAGGAAATAATGTTAAGTTCATGCATGTGGTACATTTTTCAGATTCTTACTTGTCTCCTTAGAAAAATCCACTTCATTGGAATCTATGGGTGCACATTTACTATTTTGAAACATGGTGCTAACTTCCTGACTCAATTTACCTGACTTGCAGGAAGCATGTACCAATGTGTATCCCCTAACTAGATGAAATCACTTATTGTCTCTTTTGAGTTCATGAGGAAAAATTATTCCTCATTCATCTTTTAAGCTCACTCCTAGGTCTCTAGCACAATGCTGGTAAAAGCAGTGTTTTCTGAGTGAATGTTGAAAGAAAACTATTTTTCAAAATAAAGCCCCCAAACCAAAATAAAAACAAGGAAAAGGAGAAAAGTCTCTTTCTTTCAGTCTTCAGCTAATTTGCCAGTCAGCAGAAAGAATTTATCAAGGAGGCAATATTTGGTGAGATGGTGAGAGCATTAGAAGCCCTAGTTTTGAATTGCAGAGAATTTATGCAGATCAACTCTACTGGCAGTTGCTCTTTGGTATTGACTCATGCTTTGTTTACAGTCACACTTCTTATAGTATTTTAAAGCACAGATCTTATAATACTTCTGGGAAAGTTACCTCTCTGGGAGGTTAACATGCAAAGAAACCTAAGTGCTTCAGAGAAACACAATAGAATTCGATGCATCTCTGTAGGCTTTTATTTTCAAGGACAATGGCTACAGACTAATTATATACTTTATTTCATCTTCTTTGATATTCTAAACTTATAATGATGTTTTCCTCTTCACTCAGACAATGAGACCTTGTGATTAGCTCCTCCCACTGAAATTCTTTCTTCCTTCATTCATTTATAACTATTTTCTGTCCCAAAACATTTTATTCTTTGTGATTTTATTCTTTGCAACCAAAACCACATACTGCCCAAGCAACCTGAAGTATTTAGAAGTGACTTTAAAGTCAGTGTGTGTGGTGCTTTTATAAAAGTAGATGGAAAATTATGAGTTATTGACAGTCCACTTTCCATTACAAGCTAGGTTGGGGAATAGTGAGCAAATTAATTATCTTCTCTATTTTCAATGTGTTAAAATAATAGTCTTTTCTTCTCCACTAGTTGCTGGAAGATGAAATGATGGGTGATCAAGAGCTTGTAAGTGCTTTTGGCCTATAAAAAGTAACTGCTTGAGAATAGGATGTGCATCCCCCGAAGAATCTCTCTGCATCCCCAGAAGAACCTCACTCAGGACTTTACAGCTTGTATCCTCTCATTTTCACAGGGGCATACACTTCATTCTCTTAGGCAGGGACTTGGTCCTATTTGGTTACCCTGACCCACAATACAGTACCCAACACACAGTACAGAATTCCTGGTGAATGAATGAATGATGCTTTGATTTTTTATTGCTCTAGAATACCACAATTTACTCATCCATACTCCCGTTTCTTTGCATGATTTCCAATTTTTAAATTCACAAATAATGCTGTTGCAAACAATCTTAAGCTCACCTCTTAGTTCACCTGTGTAAATATCTTCTCACCAACTGACTATTAAGTTGATCCATTTTCGTAAATGAAACTCTGTCAAATATAGGTAAATTGATATGGCCCAAACTATTACACGGGTGTTGAATTGTTGGACCATAGATTTTGCTCCTCTTTGGCTTTACTAATATAGTCAAGTTGCTTTCTGATTTTCTTGTTAACCCATGCCCTCACCAACACTTGTTGTTTTCAGGTTTTTTATTTTTCCCCAACTGGTGGATCTAAAATGGTATCTCATATGGGTTAATTTGGATTTTTTCAATGACTAGTGATATTGCATATGTAATGATATATTTACAAGATGTTCATTATTTGTTCCTGTCTGCTCATATCTTTCCACCATTCTCAATTGGATAATCTCTTTCTCAGTGACCTGCAGATATGTGTACAGATTCTGGTGACTGCATTGTCAGTTACATATGTTGAAACAGGTTTTGCAAATCCTGTCCAACACCTTATTTAAAACAAAACATGAAGGAGATGTTCTGAATTTTCTTGAAAATATTTTTCAAGTTTCTTTTTCCCACATTTACAACTACATAGATGATGAGTGATAAAGACTAAATCCCTCTCTGCTTCCTCATCCTCATTCTGGATAAACAATGATATGGCTAGATGTGTTGCATAGCAAGCTTTATTCCAGTGGTCTGTTGGTCACCATCTTCCTATATCAAATTTCTAAATATTCAAATCATTGTTCCTGGCCTCTTTATGCTATTTCATAGGTCAGTTCCTGTATTGTTGACATACTGTTGTACTTACTATCATTTCAAATAAAGTTTAGATATGTAGGATGACAAATCATTTCATTCTGTTGATGAAAATTGCCTTGGTGTATTTTATGTTTGTTTTTCCAAATACTTTATAGATCAAGCTTATTACATTTGACAGTCAAAATAGCAAAATGAAGACAAAAATAAACACAAATTTGTAGGAATTCCATTGGAAATGTAGTGAATCTATTAATCAGTTTGGTTATACTTAATACCTTTAAGATATTGTTTGGTTTTTGTGCAATAACAGTGTTCATTTACTCATTTATTTAGGTTCTATTTGGTGATGTCTTTTAATAAAGTTTCATAATTTCTTCAGAAAATGAGTGAAGATCGTTAAGATTCCCTCCACCCGCCGGGCACGGTGGCTCGTGCTTGTAAGCTTCAGCCTATGAAACGGCAGGGGCTAGGGATCGCGGTTCGAGTCCCGCCTGGGGCCCGTATAGTGAGACCTAGTTCCAAAAAAATAGCTGGGTATGGTGGCGCATGCCTGTAATCCCAGCTACCTGGGAAGCGGAGGCTGGGGATTGCTTGAGTCTGTGGTACCCTGGGCAACGAGAGCCTGCGGTTCCATGGGCAAAAATAGCAAGACCCAGTTTCAAAAAAAAAAAAAAAAAAAAAAGATTCCCTCCTATGAAAGTAAACTTGAAATTATCTTTCTGCAGTTTTCTCAATTGTTGCTATCTATGGTTTGAAGATATTTTGTCATGTTTATAGATGCATAAAAGTATTATTTTTTTTCTTTTGTGTCATAATATTCTGGTCCTCTCTGTTTTATTTTTTTCTTTAGAAAAGTAGTTTTATTTGTATTGTGTGCCCCTGGGTTTTCCCACTTTGTTAACACCTGTTAACCATCCTGATCTTTTGTGTCCTTCGCCTCCTACGCCTTCTTCCCCCTCTTCCTCTCTCGCTCCATTATTCAGTCCCATTGGTTGTTTTTATTTTTTCTTATTTGTTTTTCATTATATCCATCATATAAGTGAGACCATCCTGTATTTCTCTTTTTCTTTTAGGCTTATTCCTGCTAATATGAGTCTTTCTAGTTCTATCCATGTTGCTGCAAATGACATGTGTTTGTCTTCCTTGATTGATATGCAGTATTCCATCATGTATATGTACCACATTTGTTTTTAGCCAATCATCTGTTTGGGGGCATTTGGTTTGTTTGCAAATCTTGGCAATTGCAAACAGAGCTGCAATAAACATGCACGTACAGGTGTCCTTTTGAATTAGTGTTTTCACGTCCTCTGGGTAGATTTCCAGTGGTAGGATTGCTGAGTCAAATGATAAGTCCACTTTCAATTGTTTGAGGGTCCTCCACACAGTCTTCCAAAGTGGCTGGACCAGTTTGCACTCTTACCAGCAGTGTAAGGGGGTTCCTTTTTTCTCAACATCTGAGCCAACACTTGTTGTTGTCCATTTTATTTTTATGGGCCATTCTTACCAGTGTAAGATGGTATCTCAGTGTGGTTTTAATTTTCATTTCCCTGATTATTAGTGATGTGGAGCATTCTTTCACATGCCTATTAGCCATTTGTATCTCCTCTTTGGTGAACTGTCTCTCCTCCCCATTTTTTGACTGGGTCTTTTGCTTTGTTTTTGTTGAACTGTAGGAGCTCTTTGTGGATCTTTGTTATCAGACCCTTGTCACTTGTCTAGAGGGCAAAATTTTTCTCCCACTTGGTTGGGTATATTTTTGTTCTGTTTATTGTATTTTTCTGTACAGAAACTTTTTAGTTTGATATAGTCCCAGCTGTTTGTTTTCCTTCATTTTTTTGCTGGTCATAGTTGTTTCCCAAAATGGATTTCTGAGGTGAAATTCATGAGGGGTTTTGCCCAGGTTTTCTTCTATGTATTTTATGGTTGCAGGTCTCAATTCCAGGTCCTTTGTTCATTTTGACTTCATTTTTGTACAGGATGTGAGGGTGTTGTCCTGGTCCATTTTTTAACATGTTTTGATCCCGTTTTTCTATCACCATTTACTGAAGAGGCTTGCTCCAGAGTATTTTTTTTGCCCCTTTGTCAAAGACTAGCTGACCATTTATGTGTGGTTTTATTTCTGGTCATTCAATTCTGATCCATTGGTCTGTTTGTCTGTTTTTGTACCAGTACCATGCTGTTTTAAGTGTTATGGCTTTGTAGTATAGTTTGAAGTCTGAAATAGTATTGCCTCCACTCTCTCTTCTGTTTGTCAAAAGGGTTTTGGCTATTTGGGGTCTCTTGTTGTTCCATATGAATTTCAGCAATTTTTGTTATATATCTTTAAAATGTGTCATTGGGATCTTATTGAAATTGCATTAAATCTGTAGATTGACTTTGGTAGTATAGCCATTTTGATAATGTTGATTTTTCCGATCCATGAACAGGGAATGTCTTTCCATTTTTTAACATCATCTTCTGTTTCTTTTAACATCTATTCCTTTTAACATTATCTTCTATTTCTTTTAAGAGTGGAGAGAGTGGGCATCATTGATCTTAATTGAAATGATTTCAGTTTTTCCCCATTGAGCATGATATTTGCTGTGGGTCTGTCATATATAGCTTTTATTATGTTGAGGTATGTTCCTTTTATACCAAAGTTTTTCAGGGCTTTCATCATGAAAGGACTCTGAACTTTATTGAATGATTTTTCTGCATCTATTGATATGATCATATGTTTTTTTTCTCTTTGTTGATATGATGGATTATGTTGATTAATTTTCAGATGTTGAACCATCCCTGTGCCACTGGGGTGAATCCCACTTGGTCATGATGGATGATCCTTTTTATGCAATGTTGTATTCAGTTTGCCAGGATTTTTTTTTTTTCAATTTTTACATCTGTGTTCATTAGGGAGCTTGGTCTATAGTTCTGTTTTTTTGCACTATCTTTATTTAGTTTGGTAACATTCATTTTATAGAAGGTATTTGGTAGCTTTCCTTCTTTTTTCAATTTTTTGAAAGAGTTTTAACAGTACCAGTGTTAGTTCCTCTTTGAACATTTGGTAGAATTCATTTGTGAAACCATCTGTGGTCCTCTCTATGTCTAGTGGTGTTCTTTGTCTAAAAATATTTATAACTGGTATTTACATAACTGAATTTTGCTTGGTATATCTTTTTCATCTCTTTTTTTAACCAGCAATTTGGTTTTTGATTATTTGAAAACTTTCTTTTATTCTCAGTGTCAGAGATGATTTTTCTAGCCACATAATTATAGAATGACAGAATTTCTCCAAATAATCTAAAAGTATTAAGTACATTCTAATTTCTTATTGATGAGTTGTTGAGTTACTTCTAATTACTAATCACTAATTATTCTTTGAGGTGGTATATCTTATTTCCTGAGTTTTTATTGAAACCTTTACCTTGATTTTATTGTGCTGAAACTTTAGCAAGGATTTTTCTTTCCTTGTCTCCCTTTATAATTTATCTTTCCTCATCTCCCTTTATAATCGAAGTACTTAAACATGTAGTTCATAACTTCTTTAATTTTACTTCTGCTAATTTTTTTGTTTACTTTTCTTTTTCTTATTTTTTTATTTTATGATTTTCATACAATATTGGTTATGTTTATACAGTTGTATTGTACCCCTTATCTCCCACCACATCCCTCCTTTCCTCCTCCCCATCCTCTGGTCACTCCAATTCCTTTCGTGGCAACTGTAGGTCCATGTTTGGCCCACTGTTTTTTTTCTTTTTCTAGTACTATGTCTTTTTTCCCTGGGTGTGGACTTGCATTCCTGGATGGCAACAGACCAGGCTGCTTGGATCTCCAGGAGTAACTGAGACAGAAGTCAAGCCAATCACATCAGGAACTTGTAGGGCAAATACATGGTGTGCTTGTTCAGGATCCTTTCTTGTGTCTATAATGTGTTTTTGGTTCTGCGCCATGCAGTTCTGATACCTGGGTTTGGGAATCCAAGTCCCAGCTGCTGGCAGTGGAGGCATTCCCTGCTGGGGACAGACATCTCCATGTGGTTTGTCCAGCGCCTCTCCTCTCTAGTGTTAGCAGTTCTGCCTTGGGCCCACAGCCACATTATTATTACACTCTTCCCCCATTGGTTGGTAAAGGAGGGAGCCTCATTCATATTGTGCATTACTGTGGGCCTGGGGTTTGGTTCCCCAGTATCATAGGTGATGCGGATGGAAATCTGTGAAGGGTCACAGCTCACTCGGTAGCTTCACCTTCCCAAATTGCTGCTTGTCCCACCTAGGTGGTGAATGTATCCAGGGTTATTATTTCATTATATCTGAAGTTGGAGAGGCTGGATTTTTCCTTCATAGTGCAGGTTTGATTGAGGTTGGAGTAACCCAGAGGGCAGAACACCCAAAAGTCAACAGAGGGGTGTCCATGCCTCCCACCCCCCACCCCCCCAGCCCACATGGAGGTTTCCCCAGCTTAAGATTCCTGAACCAGAGTCCTTGAGACACTGAGGTCCTGGTGGCATGGGACTCACCCTTGCCTCAACCCCTGCCAGCAGCCTAGGCTGAGGCAAGGGTGTGCTGGAGTGCTCTCCAAAGGCCTGCATGGTTTGTAAGGCTGTTTAGTTTTCTCTTCTCAACTCTTTGGGGATTTCTTTTACTTTAAGACCAGTAATGCAACAAGAATTTTAATTCTAGTCAACATGTTATTGAATTCAAAAGTGATGTTACTAAATTTTAAATTTTGTCTTATTTTAAATTGTGATATTTTTATATCAGGGGATATTACTCAGCAACCAAAAGAGATGAATACATGTCATTTTTAGCAACATAATGGAACTGGAAGGGATTATGCAAGTCAAAGTAAACCAAAAAGAAAAAGAAAAATATTGAATAGTCTCACATGTGAATCATAGGAAAACCAAACAAAAGCTTAAAAAAGGACAAAACTAGCAAGGTAACCATTGATCTGAGGCATGTAGCAATGGAGGGGATCAGAACAGAGGAGGGATAAACACAGGGAAAATGGTGATGATTCATTGGTGATAAGATGGTAGGAAAATGATGGGGACTACAACAATACAAGAAAAAAGTAATTAGTAATTAAATAGATGAATTCAATTTAAAATAATTTGTTTATAAATATGTTTATAAATGCATAAAATT
This sequence comes from Uropsilus gracilis, assembly GCA_004024945.1. NCBI lineage: Eukaryota > Metazoa > Chordata > Mammalia > Eulipotyphla > Talpidae > Uropsilus > Uropsilus gracilis. The sequence continues at coordinate 18,954 of PVHY01013987.1, forward strand.
ATTATATCTTTTATATCATATTCTGATTCTATAATCTAATGATATTGTCTAAAAATATTTGTTTTGGCTGGATTTTGTTGCTGTAACTTTACCACATCAGGGTTCATTGTTAGTAAATTATTTGTGTTTTTTTATAATTGAGAATATATATGTTTATATATATATATGTTGATTTTAGCTTATGGGCCCTTATGACTGGGTGTCATATTTTCATCCCATATTCTTTCTCCAAGAACTTTGTAAATATTGGTGAGCTGGCCTTTAGCATTCAATAATTTGAAGATATGTTTGAGGTTAAACGATTTCTTTCCCTCCCACTTGTGTACTGAGTTGCTTCTTTTTCTTCATTCAGTATTCTCCCTTAATGTTTGAAGTTTAAAAGCTAAAGCACAGCTAAAGCTGATTAACCCCAACTGAAGCACAGAAAATATTTTTTTCATTTTTCAGAGGAGGCTTTATTTCAGGGAAATTTCTCTGAGTATATATTTTTGTTCCTTTTGCTGGATTCTCTACTTCAAGGATGTCCATTTTCCTAATGTGTTAGTGTTTGCTTTTTAAATACATTACAACTTACATACTAATATTTTCATCTTTAAAAGTATATAAAAATTAGTTTTTATTTCAAATTGTTTTACTAATGCAGATTCAAATCTAACCAGTGTTCAGTCTTCTTTTTTGGCTTCCAAATAATGCAAAATACCACAAGTGATGATTTCTTTTTTATCTTTTTTCTTCAGATCTGTTTTCATTCATTCATGGTCTTTGTTTTTTGAGCTTTTGTTTTGCAAAAAGTTACTTCTTAATAAATTTTTCTTTATTGTAAAAAAGTCCTTTGCTGTAAAGGAATTCTTTGTTTTGTTTCTTTTTTTATTCATTCTGTATGATTTTCTTTACTTGCTTCTTTGGTTCATTTCCCTTCAAAATGCTTAGATAATTGCTTTGTTTCTTTGACTCTGACTCACACATAGGCAAATCAGTCCAGGTTTTATGTTTGTCCTTGACTTTTTCCCCCCAGTAATTTTGAGACCAAATTGATTTCTCCTGTAAATCTCAGTGTTGCTGTCTCAGAATAACCAATGTGTTGTGTTTTTTTATAGCAAGATAATTGGGATGGTATGAACAGTGAGAATTCCTGAGATGTGATATGGATATTATTAGACTAACTGGTCTCTGATTTGCCCTTTGATACATTAAATGCCTTGAATTCTCTTCACTCTATTAGTTGGGAAAATTATTCTCCATTTTTGGGCTTTTTTCACGTTTTTATTTGTAGTTCTGGAGGTTTTGTCAACAGTCAGCCTCACATTTCATCTTTCAACTGATCATTCCCAACAGTATTGTCTTCAACTCCTCTGTTAGAAGAAAGACTCTGGAAGACTCCTTTAGTGTCTTTATCTCTACAGAGATGAATGGAGGTGGGCCAGTGGGATAGTGAGAGTTTATCATTATTGTATTGGGGTCATGGTGGGTTTGTCTGGTTTGTTGTATAGATTTGCTTCCAGGCATTTTGTAGTTTTTAAAATTAGTTGTCTTTTTTTCTCTAACTTCTTTTCTCTTCTCCTCACCCTCCCCTCCCCCCCAACTCTCATTTTGCCTAGGAGAAGAAAACGTTTGTGAGGAAATTTCAATGTGTCATTTTACTCAGGGGCATATATGTGTAAATGTATGGTTATCTTTAGGTGTAGAAAGAAAAATTCAGATTATATAAATAAAAGGATTGATGAACTGATTGCATAGATAGATAAGCAATAACAAAGAAATAAAATGCTAATGATAATATTTGTAATACTTAAAGACCAGAAAGGGCTGAATTTTTTCATTGAAGAAAAATAGAAAATAATAATCTATAAACTAGTAAAGGCAGCAGCAATAGCAACTTAATAAAAGAAAGAACATAATATGTGAGGAATAAAAATATACTTATGAACATTTAATTAAGGATATATATTGTCATTTCTTACATGTCATTTTGATAAAACCGAAGAAAATGCAAAAGATTACTAATATTGAGTGTTGTTCAAAGTGAGATTGTTATAAATTTGGTTGGTTTAACAATTATATAGAGTATTTTGATTTGGGTTTTCTCTGTTCAAATTAAAAATCTAAATTAAGATTTATATATATTTTGATTCAGTAATCTTACTTCAATGTTGCTTATTAGATGTATTTAAATATCAGTCAAATATGTGTACAGAAATCTTATGATATTTCTGGTTCATGACACAGAAAACCTTGTAATTTTCTTTTTTTTTTTTGCATTGTGCACATTTATTTTTATTTTTTTATAATTAATTTTTTTATTTATATATAAATTTCACAACTTTGTAATCTCAAGGGTTTGCCCCCCCCTCCCCCCCTCCCCCCCTTTCCCTCCTGTTCATAGTTGTGCGTTTCATTTTGGTGCTTAGCTTGTTTTGACTTTCCTCAAGGCTTTTATTTATTTATTTATTTTTCGCTATATCCCTTACATTAGTGAAACCATTTAGTAAACCTTGTAATTTTCTATGATAGATGACAGATTATGTAAATTCTACACTAGTTTACTATACAGTCTTTAAAAGTAATGAAATGGTTGTATAAGTGCTGATATAAAAATTATTTCCACAGTTAAAGATACATATTTTTTAAAATGATGTAAAGTTGTTCAGTATAATGTTCATATGTTGATTTATGATACTGTACACCTCAAATCTATATGATGTTTTAATTCAATATTGCCCCAATTAAAAAAAGATAAAAAAATGCTTTCAAATAATTTGTTTATTGGATGAGTGAGTACCCATTTTTGTACTTCTTTTCTTTTTTGTACTTTTTGACCAGGTGAATAGGTTGCTTTATAAAAGTTTGCCTTATCTGACTTTGTTTTAATGAAAAACCTACATAATACCTATTTTTGCTAGCAAAAAGAAATCTGAAGAGGATTTTGCTCTCATGACAAAGACAAAAGCACAAATAGGCTGGGCATAGGATTTGCTGTGGTCTCTAGAGGCAGTGGCATCCTAGGTAATGAATATGGCCTTGCCAATCTCCTTTTTAGGAGTTATAGGAGGTATATTCATCATAATCACTTTTGCTTTTACCACATGTGAATGTATTTTTAGGTTTTATATGTTATGATTTCATAGTTAATTTTTTCAGTCTTAAAATGTTCAGAAGTCTTTTTCCTTATAAACTAATGGTATTTGCTCCTTTATGCCATTTTAGTTTAGAAAACTTTCATAGTAATCTCTACTTTCAGATAGCAGGGGAACCTATATATATTTTTTGTAATATCAGAAGTTAGTAGATGAATTTATAAACCATTTTATTTCTTTATATCTCTTTGACTTAAAAATGTTTTTCATATGTGTTAAAAACATTAATTATTAATGTCAAGTTGTTATTCCAAATTGAGGCATGTTTTCTATTTTGCACATTTGTTTACAGCCAGTATTAATTATGGAATTCCCCCCACCATTTCTCTACCCCCACACTCCAACAATAACACCAATGATGACACAGAATGAACAAAATGACTTAATGAATTGTGGTCTTAGTGCACCTGACCTTTAATTTTAGATTGATTATGATCCCTTCGGCATGAAAGAGATCTCCTGCAGATACTTTTTTTCTGTTGCCAGAATACATGATAGTGGGTTTCAGACCTTTGTCACAGAACTTTTCATTACAATGTATTTTGTGGTACAAGAAATACTTCCTCATTAACTATTTCAAAGAGGGTGATTTCTTTTCTGCTCTAATTATACAGGGATTGAAACATTGTTTTCCACTTGTACTTTATCTTTCTGATTTCAGTTTAGATATGCCCACCTGGTCATATTTAAATGTTTGCAAAACCTCACAGGGAAGGATTGGACAAACAGTTATGGTCACTGCTCTTTAAAAAACAAAGGATCTTATGTAACCAGATCTTTATTTCAGTTTAGAGCATTGCAACTGTGAGTTGAAACAGTAAGGTAACCTTGTCAATCTTTTACTGACTATCCTTAGTTTTTTTTTTTTTTTTTTTTTTTTTTTTTTTTTTTTTTTTTTTTTTTTTTTTTTTTTTTTTTTTTTTTTTTTTTTTTTTTTTTTTTTTTTTTTTTTTTTTTTTTTTTTTTTTTTTGAGACTAGGTCTCGGTATTTTGCCCGGGAACCGCAGGCTCATGTTGCCTGGGGTACCACAGATTCAAGCAATCCCCAGCCTCAGCTTCCCTGGTAGCTGGGATTACAGGTGTACGTGTACCACCATGCCCAGCTATTTTTTGGGACTAGGTCTTGCTGTGTTACCCCAATTGGGACTCGAACCGCAATCCCTAACCCCAGCCGCTTTTAGGCTGAAGCTTACAGGCACAAGCCACCGTGCCGGCCTCGTCTATCCTTAGCTTTTTAGCCTCAAGACCAACCTCACCATTTTAGGCTTTGGTTTGAACATTGGTGAATATTGTACATATTTTGTATCTGGCTAGAAATGTTTGTAATTATGAAATGACATGAATGGAAGAAACCAGTAGCACTCATAATACAAACTTATATAATGATTACAAGAAATTATTTTATGGTAATGAGAACTTTTTTAAGTTTTCATTGGACTATGTCTTGAATTTTTCTTTTCTAAACAGTTAAATTTTATTTTATATTTTTTGACTATGAATATTGATGGTTATAAAAATTAGTGTAAGCCTTTTCGGTAGCTATTTTATCTATCTAAAGAGATCTGAGTCCAATCCTTTGAGTTTCAGAATTTCAATTTCAACAACAAGAAAATCATAGGAAGAATGTTCATTGGTAGAAGAAAGTAGGTTTTGGTATATCAACTTGGTAAGAATCTTATGCCAACATGAAAGACATGAGCACCATGTGGAAACATTAGAAAACATTCATAAAAAAGAAAGCAAATCTGGCAAAGTATTAATATGGAAAAGTCAAGAACATTTTTAAGAACCAGAAATACAAAAAAACAATTTGTTGGAGTATGAGAAATTTGGGTGAACATATTTATTTAGTTTTTTTTTTTTTTTATTGTTCAGGAAGTTTGCAATAAATACAAATTTGGAGGGAAAGGAAGCCTGGCTTGGTAGTTGATAAGAGCAATGCAGTCACGGGCCATATGTTATGGGTAGGAAGTAGCTCATCAATGTGGACCTCTTTCTCCAGTGATTGTTCTACACTGGAGAAACACTGGGGATGGCAACGATTTCCTTGAAAGGTGGCCTGTCAAAAGATAATACTTTACCATTTATTAGAACTCTATTTTTTTTTTTTGGATGATTTCCCCAGGTCCTTTCCCTCGCTGAATTCTTCTGGCCATGCATTCTGTTTATGATTCTTACAGTGCTTCGTTTTCAAGAACCTCCCCGACATAGAGACACTTGTAAGTTTGGCTTTTTATAACAGTTTTTGAATATAAAACTTCTGAAGAAAAACATATAATACTGGTTTCCCCTGCTCTTTATAAACTCTAGATAATAAGTGGAATGAATGTACAGAGTTCCTTTGTAATATCACAATAGCTATATTTCTGGGGAATGTGCCAGTAAGCACAAATTTAGATTTTTTTTTCTGTAGTGACAGCTACTTTTATCTGCCTCCAGTTTGTGACAAAGACTTGTTGAGAAAGCCGGTCATGAACCTGCACCTAACACTGTCTGACACAAAGGAGATGGTTGCAAATGTGTGTTCCCCTCACTCACCCGTCCTGCTGTTCTGGGATGACCTGATGTCAGTACATCCAAAACTAGTGTTCTAGTCTCTGACCACTGAATACCCTTTTTGGTGACCATCTTTGTTGACATGTTTCTGAGGGAGATGGGACACACGACTCATACTGAGGCAATGTACCTTTTGTTAGTGGCTGAGATATGATCCCCAATCCCTAGAAGGTTTCCAACCCTAGTGCACTGAGCTATGTGTTAACTAAGAATTCTGTGTCCTTTAAAAGCTTATTCATTTACTTTTTGTCCATCCATTCATTAAATGTTTAAAGACTGTCTTCTATGTGAAAGCACTGTGCTGAATTTTGAACATATTAGATTTCTAAGTCTTAGAGGGTCATCATCTCCCAAGCTGAGGTACACTTGAGTAGAAAGTCACTTCTAAATTTTATTCTGCCTTAGATTAATAGCTTCTAATTTGCCTGTAGTTATCTACATCCCAGCTATTCCCATGTCCTTTAAATTCAAAAGAGTCAGGGGAGCACATGGAACTAACACTGTATGCAGTGGAAGTGGTTTATTGAAGCATCATTTCTACTGAAAAAAATTAGATACTGTACATTGTTTGAGACTTCTTTACAATTTCAACTATAGCAAACAATTCAAGATGAATGACATATGGGATTTAAAAATTTCACCAAAATGAAAACCTTCTAATTTTTGTTTTTTTATAGGAGGGAAAAGTGTACCCACTCTTACTCTTCCCAGTTACAGATGTTAGGGTCTTCATAGATTAAGGCATAATCATGTAGACTATCAGTGTGATTTGAAATGGATAGTGGATGTTTATTGCAACACTATTTATAATTGCAAGGTCATGGAAACAACCCAAATGCCCCAGAACAGATGAGTGGATGAAAAAGATGTGGTATATATACACAATGGAGTATTACTCATCAATTAAAAATGACAAATTTGATGAATTTATGGAAACCTGGATGCACCTAGAAGAAATCATTCTAGCAGAAACGAGCCAGATAGAAAGGGACAGAAACCAAATGGTTTCACTAATATATGGTCAACCAAATGAAACTGCACAAGGGGAGAATGGGGACCAGCTGGAGCGGGTGGGAAGGGGAGGTGGTGGGTGACCCCCCGGGACTGAAATTATGTGAAATATATATAAATTTTAAAAAATAAAAAAATAAAAAAATTTAAAAAAAGAAAAGTAAAAAAAATAAAAAAAATGAAATGGATAGTGGAGGCAGAGGTATAAGAATTTCGCTGTCTCCTTCCCTCTTTCTCTTTTTCTTTCCTTTATCCTTTCTCTCTCCCTTCCTCTTATGTCTCACTCCCTTCCATTTCCCTTTTCTTGAGTGCTTAGATTTATCTTTTCTTTGAAAACAGGACTAATGATATAACATAAGACATCTTGCTATTTTTATTCAATTGGTCCTCCATTTCTGTTACCAGATAGATGGAGTAATTTCTTCCTTACATCTATATCCAGGTTATTTGCAACCTCGAGATCTACCCAGCCGGGGTGTTTTTCCTTTTGTCCAAGGCCTTCTTTGCAACACTGGATCAAGATGTAGGAATGCAAGCTATGCCTGGTCACTGGAGCATCGTTTAGGGTAAGAGAAACAGCATTTTTTTTTTCAGAATTCATAGGCAGGTGGTGCATGGAACAGGTGCATAGTACATGTTTTTAGTAAGCCTCAGCATTATGGTAAAGGTCAGAGATTATGAAAAGTACAAATTTAGCATAACAAGAAAATGTTTTATTAAATTTAAACTCACACAAAAATATCTCCAACTAAAGCTGAATTTACAGCAGGTTATTCTACTGCTGCTTTAAGAATCAAAAAATGATTGCTGATTAGAAGATGTTATTTCCATGTAATAGTTGTTTTATATTTCTCTCTGTAGGTTAAAAATCTGACTTTAAAATTAAACTCTGTCAATTATTCATTTTGGTGCCAAATGTTGCCCAAATAAGAACCATTCACAGGATTTTTCCTACTGTGCTATTTTCGGCCAAGATCCTGTTTGCAGCTGAGATGAAATGAAAACCATGTTCATTCACCTTATTCTAAATCTCATCACTTAAAAGTAGACAGCAGTTGGGTGTCCCTCTCTGGCCTCCATGCTCAGCCATGCTTATTGTGGTGTCAGTTGGCATCAAAGATCAAGAAGTAGGTCATGTAAAAGGGGCTTAACTTTGAGGATCCTGAATACTCTGGAAACTTCTCTCAGTGGAGATAGGAATGAACGGAAGTGACAAATTCCTCATGATAGTTCGAATTTGTGATGAATGAATGATCTGACTTTCATTTCATCTACCTGGTATAAACAATTTAAGACATTTAAATATAAACCATGTTAAAACAATTGATCTTATCTTTCAACTTAAAGTTACAAGAAGTAGAAGTTTCTAGATAACTTTGTACATGGCTAGCATAATATTTTTGAATGGCATTTGTATTATTGATAAATAATATAAAAACATGATAAAATTTATTATAGACAAAATTGATACAGCATCTAGCACAGTGCAACGTGCAAATTTCACTAACACACTCATTATTCTGACTTTAACAAAATAAAATAATTTTTCCACATCAGGAAATAACTCCAACCCTTATTTCTCCATGCTTCTCTACTTCAATATGCTCATTTCAATTTGTCAGAATTCAGAGATCATAAAATAAGCTTGGCGACATGATTCTTTATACCCTGTTTGAGAACCATTATGTTTAATGATATGAGTATGGTGAAGTTCTTGACTTTCACAACAGAATAAAATACATCCTGTGTTGAGTAGACTAATTTTGGGTCAAATTTTGGTAAAAAAAAAAAAAGAAATAAAGAAAGTTATGGGGCATGAAGACAAGGAAGAAGGAGGAAAAGATAAGGAGAATCAAAAATGCACACACTCAAGCTCACTTTGGGCTGTCAGAACTGGTCACTGGACTGAGCACTTTTCATTTGTTTTTATAATGGTTTAAGTAGGAGTTCCTTTGAATATTAAGTCATAAACAAAGATTCACTTCCAATTAAACAAAGATTCACTTCCAATTACTTTGTGGTATTTGTCTCAATTTAAATATATATGGAAGAAAAAGTTTCCATTTCAAGGTTTTGAAAACATCTATCATGGTTAATTTAGTTTGTAATTTCCCATGACCTTTATAATTCCTAGGGAAAGCACACTGCAGGTAGAAATCTCAAATTACATCTGATCTAAGTTATGATTATTAAAAGCAACTACTACGGGCTTTGTTATGCAGCTTTCTCTTAACATTCAGAGAGGATTGCAGTACAGCATTTAAATAATTACTCTGAGCCAATTTAATGGTAATGTTCATAAAGTAAGAGGAATTGTTCCTATTTTAAGGTAAAACTAATAGCATACAAGCAATATTTTTCTTTCTTTGCTACAGTCCCTCAGATTTTTTCTTCTCATCCTTCACTGAATATCTCCAAACACTTGAAATGTTTTCTTTATTGCCATCCTTAATTATTCTTACTATTCCCATCTCAATATTATCAATATTTTAATTTCTTTCACTACTAAATATGTTTAGATTATTTGACCATCTTACCATGTCTACTACCTCTCATAAAACTCATATTTGCTAGGACCTGCTGATTCTTTGTTTGCTTGTCATTCTCTCCAGTCTCTCCAAACTTCTTGGTTTCTTTCTTACCAGTTCTATTTGATATTTCCTTAGTTGAATCCTCACTTTCTATCCAGAGCAGTTAAGAGTTTGATACTTCTTTCATTTTTTAAATTGTAGCTCAACACAATACATTATTTTTTTTTCTTGGAATTAGTAATTTGCTGTATTTTGAGCTGTAACTTTTTTTTCAAATATTAAAGGACCACTTTTATATCTTTTTGTTTTATATTTTTTGACACACAATATTAGTTTCATGTGGACAATGTAAGCATATGACATTTTTACACATTAAATATAACATCTTTCATTAGCAACAATCAAATCTCCAATTTCATATTATTGATTATAGTGCAAACACTATATATATGTGTATACACATATATATCATATATATATACATATATATGTATACACATATATATCATTATGTATTTGTACCTGGAATTAGATAATTTAAGCCATTGGGTCCACCATCCTGGTGACAATGAAGCTTCAGGAATATAGACTTATTTTTTCATATCCAGTCAGTTGGCCCTGGTCAGTAGTACTGAATGATGTTTCATTCTCTCTCTGGTTTCTCCTATTGATACTATCTCTTATTTAGTCTCTGAGCTCCTCTCACTTTTTACTTCTTGCTCTAAGAAGCTGATTAAAGAGTGACAATTTCACATAATCCCAGGGTTTATTTCCAGGCCCCTTTCAGTATTTTAGCAAAAAATTCTCTCAGCAGGTGTGAATGAAGAATAGCAGGAAGTCCTGAGCCTAGAGGTCCCCCATTTCTGGCTAATTCCTGGAATTCTCAGAAAACCCTTCCTACACTCTGGTCACCCAGATGTCCCTCACTATCTGCCTAAGCTTTACAGAGGTCGGTCTCTCATCCCTCTAGAGCTACTTCTTATTGAAACACAAAAACTTGGTCAATCTGTTATTTTTATTTGCATATTTCTCCTTCAAAAAACCTATTTTATATTTATAACAAATTCATAAATACAAATTTTTAAATTTATAACTTGTTTATTATTTCAATTTTCTATAAGACATTCTTTCTTATGTTGGGTCATAGGATGTTTTCCAACATTATCTTCTTGTTCTTCTTTTTTTGACACTAGGTCTCGCCATCCCCAGCCTCAGCTCCCCAGGTAGCTGGGATTACAGGTGCACGCCACCACACCCAGCTATTTTTTTGGAACTAGGTCTCGCTACGGGCCCCAGGCGGGACTCGAACTGCGATCCCTAGCCCTGGCCGCTTCATAGGCTGAAGCTTACAGGCAGGAGACACTGTGCCCGGCCTGTTTTAGTTTTAGTTTTAAGCAATTCTTTCATTTTCCATTGACCTGAAGTCTTACTGTGACATATGACATAAGCTTTCATGTGCAATTTCTGTTTCTGACCTTTTTGTTTTGTTCTAGTGTTTCACCAAACCATTCCTGATCTCTACCTCACTGTCTTTCCATAGTTTTCCAAAATTTTAATGGCTGATAAACTATTCCTATTTTACTCTTCTCCTTTAGGGAAGCCTTTGTTTTTAGATATACATTGTACAAGCTTATTATAATATCAGTGAAAAACACTCTGTTGGGATTTTATTTGGAATTACACTTAACCCCATGATCATTATAATTAGTCTACTTAGAGCTTCCTCAGTGTCTTTCATTATAAATATACGATAGTTTCGTTGAATGTCTATACATAATTTTTCCTTAATTACTTCATGGCTTTAGTTGCTATTTCAATAGCTTCTTTGTAAAAGTTAAACCATGTCACTATTATTCCTCTACAAATACAATTAGCTCCCCAAAATCAGCTTTATTTTTGTATTACTGAAGTTTGCATTTCAGTGACTTTTGATATGTTTATGCACCTACTTACAAACTATCACAATCAAAATAAAGAACATTTCCATTACCTCTCAAGTTTCGTCTGCCACATCTCACTTTATTTGGTTAGTAGATACTGTAGTGTAGCCATCTTTCATTGCCAATTCTAAGCACAAGTATCAGGTTCACCAACCTGCTAGGCTCTTGGTTTTAGAAGTTACACAGACATACCAGCAAAGCTGCCCTCCAGAAGTATTCATGTGCTTCTGAAGCTGGGACCCAAAGATGAACCCTGGACCAAAAGATGAACCCAGTTCCTTCCCTTGAGAAAGGAATGTGGGCATTGCTGTCATCTGCATCTGAAAGACAGAGACTAAGACTAGCCTGAGGCCAGTTCCCCTTTTTAGAGTAAAGTGATTACCTGGGCAGAGTTGGGATTGTGTAATGTAGGGTCCTGAGGTGAAGGCAGGCCCAGAGGGCAAAGGGAGGTATCACACCGAGATGGGATGGTGAATGAGAAGCAGGGAGAAGGATAAAAAAGATAAAAGGTGGAGTGTGGAGATACACAATTTTGGAGAGGAGCGTGGAGAGTGGAGTGAGAGGAGAGCCCGGAGATTGGGATCAGGTGCGGAGGTTTTGGGCCTCCGAAGAAGGACCCAGCTGGGTCCTCTGGAGGTTCCTCACCTCCCGAGCACTCGGTTCCTGAGGAGCAAGACCTGTGTGAAGGCGGAGGAGAGGTGACCCTGGTAAAGTGCGGAGCCACGGTGACACTCGGACAGGCCTGCCTTGGGGAGACCGTCTGAGCCCCACCTGTGTTGGCTGGATTCATCTGGTACCAACTGGAGCGACAGGATTGGGAGTCAAGGTCCTGGCATTTCCAACCAGAAGTGCCCTAAGACTGAGGTAAACCCCACGAAGCTCCTTGAGGAGCAGAAGTGGGGCTCTATTCTGTTTGGAACACTTGTGAGGGTGTGGACTCTTTCGGTTTGTTTTTTCTGTATCTGTAAATAAATCTCTTGTCTATCTTGGTCGTTAAGGTTTGATATCTGAGCAGCTGCTGCGTGCAGGAGGAAGAACCCATAGGAAGGAGGAATTTAGACGGGGGTGTCCCTATCCCTCCCCCCCCCATAACACTTCCTCTGGGCGTTTTCTCTCTCTGGCATCCTCCGGCTTTCTCACTAGCTTGTTCATGCTTCCTGTGCCTCTTTACCCTCTCTCTCCTAGGCCCAGGTGTACACACACATGTGCACTTCCATTAGACCCGCAGATGTCCTGGGGCATCTGCCCTTATTTTGCTTTTTTATCTCATGTGGAGATGTTCCTTCCTTCCTCAGCTTGTACATTGTCTTACTGATTGCAAATTATGTGTGTGTGACTGGGTATAGGGTAAATGAAATAAATCAGGCTGTTTTATACCCTCCTGCTGCTAGCCTCTCTGACCAACCACTGCCTGCAGCTCTTGCTCTCTTTCTAGGTTGTGTTGATGCCTGGGCCAAGGAGTGTGGACTCAGGGCATGCTCACCTAAGGTGATGGAGAAGTGGGCCCAGAGAACATGGGGCATGTCCAGGGTAACTGCACACACTTGGGCTAGGAGGAGAAGGGCACAAAGGGCAGCAGCAGAAGTGACTTGACTGTAGAATGAGACAAGATCATGAGAGTGAGAATCAGCCAGTGGCTGTGAGTACAGAGGGTTGCTGAAGATCCCTGATGCAGTAGGAAGCCCAGTGTGAACTGGGGCTAGGGTTTGTGTCAACACCTGAAATGCTGAGAACTGAGTGGAATGTAATGTGGATGGGACACCCCCCCCCAATAAATATCTAGTCCCTGGAAGGCTAAGACTGGAACTTTTCTGATTCCCAGGTCCAGCTGAGTGAGCACCGAGCAGACATATATTTTGGATGTAGCTGTGGGCTTGCAGTGACGTAGGTCTTATAAAACCTGGAGTGGATATGTGCCTGCATCTGACTCCCTGGTGGCTGGGCATGGAGTCAATCATTTACTGGAGTCTTGATATAGAGCAAGGCCCTACATGGCCCAGGCTGGGGCACAGATGTCTAGTTTGTTTTCTTTGGTTATTTATAGTCCAAAAATGAGTGAAAACATTCATAAATAACCTTACTTTATGCTTTGACATAGACATGCATGAATTTTCATATCAGTGTTTCTACATTCTTTGGGTAGCTATTAGCAGGGGTATGACTGGATCATATGGTGTTTCATTTTCACCTTTAAAAAATTATTTATTGTATTATTTTTATGTCATTGTCTACCCATATCAAAGACTGCAAGCAATGAATGTTGGCAAAAAATGTCGAGAAAAAGGAAAACTCATTCACTGTGACAATGTAACTTGGTGCTGTCTCTGTGGAAAGCCTAACAGTTATTCCTTAAAAATATCTCGGAATCTCTGTAATGCTTTCCATAGAGACAGCACCAAGTTACATTCTCACAAAAAGTGAATGAGTTTTCCTTTTTCTCCACATTCTTGCCAACATGTGTTGCTTCCAGAATAAAGGCCATCTCATGTGATTGTGAAAATATGATTGTGGTTTTGATTAGTATTTCCCTTTTAATAAATGATCTGTATCAATTTTCATGAACCTGTGGTCCATCTGAAAAAAATTTTTTGAGAAGTATTTTTGTCCATTTTTAGGTAATTTGTTTCTGCTTTGTTGAGTTGTACAAGTTTTTTATATATTTTGGAAAGTAGAGATAGTCCAATTTGTGATGTGTATATCTTCTACCAACATAGATTGCTTTTATTTTTACTGTAGTTTGTTCATGATACAAAAGTTTTTTTTTAGAATTATGTAGCCCAAATTGTTTATTTTTGCATGTTTCAATTAACATTGGAACCAGACACCCTGCATTATGATTATAACTGCTGAAGGCAGGTTATTGTCTCCTGGATGACTAGTGATTTTGTTGGACTCTCTGCACAACCAACAATGGACTCTAAAGGGTAGAATGTTGCTACTCTGATGGCCATCGGCTTCCTTGAAGTCTCTGAACATGGACTTTGGCCTCCACTTTTGTTCTGACACCCAATATTTTTAGGTGGCAATGGAAACTAAGGATTGAAGCAAGATCTCTTGGTTGACATTTGGGGTGTAGCTCCCACAGCTGATGATCAAACTGGATGCTGTTTCGACCTCATTCTTTTACCATAGTTGACTAGTCTTTGTCTCAGGTAACTTGTGGTTGACTGGCAAGTGTGATTGAGCTCCCTTCTTACGGATTTTGCTCTCAGTGACATTCACAGTTCTCTTTCTTACCTTTAGGTGTTACTAGCCTCTTTGTCCTGCACTGGTGCCAATGTTACTCAACCTACATACTCAACTCTGTTGCCATCATGCCGGTTTCCCTTTCTTAAATATCCCCTCCCCCATTATTCCACCCCTCGTTTTATTTAAAAATCAGTTATGAGTTAATTTTTATACTTGACTAGAAATTCCCAGGAAGATGCAAGAAGGGGTAATCAAGAGTGTTTAAGACAGATTGTGAAATCCCATAGAAATACTGAAAACTTTCATTTTCAGTTTGGATTTTGATGTTTTTCTGTTTGTTCACTACCTCCAGAAATTATCAAAAATCCTTACTCTTGTTCTTTCTCAAACTTCTCAGACTTACTCCAAATTTCAAAGTCAGTTTATTGCTGAAGGATTTTTTTCCCCTAAGCACCTGCCCTGAGTCAGAGGTAGACAATAGGGTAAGCTTTCCTTATGGTGCGGGACCAAGAGACTCAAAAGAACTTTTCAGTATTATTTTTGTTTTGAATTTCATTATCTTAAACAATTTCAGTTCTGTCAGTTTGTCTTATTTGTATATTAATAAGTAAAAATTAATAGCCTGTGATAGAAACAATGATATATTTTAAATTATTTATTTTTCTATCATTTATGTTGAAAAGCTGAGCTATCACTTCCATTTATTCTTATTGACAGAAAGTTGGGTATTGGGGTCTGTGCTATACATTGCATTGACTTGCCACCAACCTAATTTGGTGGCAGTATTCTGATCCTATTTCAAAGATATTATCAAGACACCATTGGGGGAAAAAAATTGACTGCAAGGGAGCCTGCACTGGGTCTCAGGTTTCTCATCTGTAAATTCAGTGGTGAACCTAAACAATTCCTCTAATTTATGAGATACTGAAGACCAATTAGCTAGGTGCAACTTAGTTGCTATTCCTTTGGAAGAGTGGTTTCATTACCATTATTAGACCTGTGGAAGAAGTTTAATCATCTGCCACATGACCTATACTATTTCCCTCACATTTTAATGTTCTCCCCACTTTTTCACGTCTTTCGTATTTGGCAAGTTCAACTCTTACATAATAAAGACCAAAGAAAGAAGTGAACTCAAGTGAACTCAGGAAGGAGGAAATTACTTTCAGCCAAATCCTATTATAATACTGGGCTTTCCCTGTGGTTCTGGAATTTTCTCTTGCACTCTTGAACTCTGTTTCTGACACACACACACACACACACACACACATCAATATTCAATTGAATTTCTATGTATTTTTTGCTTTAAACACTTCTTATGTTAATAATAGTTCAAGTTCTGAACTTAAGGAAAAATAAAAGTAAATAAAGGTTAAAAAAGCTAGAAAGAGAAAAAAACAGCACAATGTTAGAGGGAAACACATCTTGAATTACATCAGTATGTATAATCTGTTAATGTTTTGGGTTCCCAGGAAGTCTCATATGTGAGTGAGACAGAAGCTTGCAGGGGTCATTTTTATCTCTTACTATGAAGCCACAACAGAGAAGAAATAACTGACAGTGTTTTGGAACTCTGACCTACTCAAGTAGAAGGCCATAGATTGACAGGTGAAATTTCAACTGAGAGTATATCCCTCAGAAATAAGGCACTGGTGAAACTAGGGTCTGATTTTTTTCTGATAGATCCTTTGCTTTAGTAAATTTGGGTGGAAATATATCTTTCTGGTTCTCATTTCCTCATTTCTAAGTTTACTGTGAACTGAAAGGTGTTGAATTTATTTTATTCATCAGTCAGTTTTTGTGAACTTACTCCTACTCCATTATAGGTTGTGAAAATTTAATGAAACTGTTCAGGGGAGGGATCACATAAACTTTGATATTATTTTGAGATAGATTTATCTGTTAACAACTGTTAGCTCATTTTCACAGTGTTCTTTATTTTGTAAAATAAAGGAGTTGAGATTTTAAAAAAATCTAACAGGTTTTGTAATTTCCTTTTTAATTAAATGATTTATTTATATATAAATTTTACATCTTTGTAATCCCTGGGGTTTACCCTACCCACTCTCCCTGACCGTTCCCACCCTGTCCTCCTTCCACCTCCAAGTTGTGTACTTCAATTTGGTTGTTAGTTTGTTTTGACTTTTCTTCATGAGTTGTGTTTATCTTTCCCATGTTCCACATAATAGTGAAACTATTTGGTGTCTGTCTTTTTCTTTTTGACTTTTTTCTATTAATATGACTTCTAAGTACATCCATGTTATCATAAAATCATCCAATTTGTTGTTTTTAATTGAAGAGTAATATTCCATTGTGTATATATACCACATCTTTTTCATCTAGTCATCTGTTTTGGGACATTTAGGTTGCTTCCATGTCTTTGCAGTTATAAATAGTGCTGCAGTAAACATCCGAACACAGGTGTCCCTTTGTACAAGCATTGAGTTCTCCTTTGCATAGATTCCCAAGAAAGCAATTGCTGGGTCAAATGATAGTTCCATTTTCATTAATTTGAGGGTTCTCCACACAGCTTTCCATAGTGGCTGGAACAGTTTACATTCCCACCAGCAGTGTAAGGGTGTTCCTTTCTCTCCACATCCCTGCCAGCACTTACTGAAAGCTAAAATTTAAAGGAAAATAAAACTGGAGATAATATTTCTTACAAATGAGATGGGAATTTTTACTTTATTTATATATATTTTACTTTTATGCATTTTTATTCTTTGGAAATACTCAAGCAATTAACATTAATGACATGCAGCTTTCAAATGGTTCAGAAAATAGTTAATAATATAGACAGATATGGAGATACATACTTTTTTCACCATTCAGAACCATGCTGTTTGTTTATATGTATGGTTACTAATATGATAAAACAAAACATCTATCCCCCAGTTTTTCAAGAGATTTTATTATAATCATAATGAAAATCTTATCAAATGATTTCTTGGTATCTACTGATATGTTTATATTATTTTTGTCTTACTTTTTGTTGATGTGTGAATTATATTGATTGACGATTGCAAGTGTCTGTCATATAAATATTACTTGGTCTGATGTTTAATTCTTACAATGCATTGTTGAGTTTAGTTTGGTAGTTTATTGAGGACTTTTGCATCTGTATTCATTAGGGAAATTGGTCTGTACTTTTCTGTTGTTGTCTTTATTTGGTTTTAGAAGTTAGAGTAATAGATGTTATGCACGATACTTTTGAAAGAGTTTGAGAAGGACAGATATTTCATCTTTGAAAGTTTGGTGGAACTTGTGAAGTCAACTGACTGGAGTTTTTTTTGTTTTGGCACTTCATGCCAAATGAAGAAACCAAGACGGCATTTTCAGTTCTCTTCCAAAGGCACAGTTCCAATCTTCTTTAAGTCCAAACCACCAAGACTCACTGGAAACAGCAGCAGTAGCCGTTTCAGACATCTCATGATAAAAACAGCAGTAGTTCGAGTTCTCTTCAAGTCTCCAGACAATTCCTCAACTTTGTAGTTTCAAAGTTAAAGCAAATTTTCAAACACCAATTTTCCAAACCAGTTTACACAGGTCACAGGTTTCTCCAACATATTTCTCTGGGCTCCTCACTGGCCCTGGATGGTGATGGAAGCCCACAGTTTGGCTTTCTTCCCTATCCTCCTACTGTACTAGAGAGTGGCAGCTCTGAGGTCTCCAGCCTTCTTGCTGCTCTTCTACTCTCTCTCTTCTCCAACTTTTGTCTCTAACTCCTGCTTCAGCCATATTCCTTTTTAAATCCACTCTCTTGGCCTCTCTCAAGAAGGCCTGGCTTCCTTTCTCCAAGTCTCCACCCACCAGGGCACAATGACTGATATTTTAATGCAGTATTACCATGCTGGGCCACAGTCCCCCTGTCCCCCAATTTTACCCCTATCAGTTTTACAGGTTTTTTTTTTTTTACTCTCTTTTTATTACCTTCCTTTTACTAACTTTTGGGTTTTCTTGTTCTTTTTATTTTTTTAGTTCCGCAAGATTATTTGTTTGGGATTTTTATTATGTCTTGTTGTATGTCAGTATTTTTATATATTTCCCTCTTAGTACTGCTTTTTCTTTGTCCTATATGTTCTGGCAAGATGTATCTTCATTTTCAGTTGTCTCAAAGTGTTTTTTGATTTCTTCATTGATCAAGTGCTCTTTCAGTAGTGTATTTGTCATTGTGCATATGTTAGCAATTTCTCCTGCTTTGTTTTTATTTTTTATTTCTAGTTTGATACCTTTATTGTCTGAGAGAATATGTGGTATGATTTCAATTATGAGTTTGTTGATCCGTGTCTTATTATCCTTGTCTTATGTGGTAATCCTCGAGAATGTCCCTTGCACCAGTGAGACAAATGAATATTTATTTATATTTCTTTAGTGCAGTGCCATATGAGTATTTAATTCCATGATCTGTATTTTTTAGACGATTGTATCATTGTTTATTTTCTGTATAGTTAATCAGTCCACTGCTGAAAGTTGTTTTTTGATGTCTTCAACCACAAAAGTATTTTTCCTAATGTGTTGTCAAATTTGATGATATGTATTTTGATTTTCCATTATTTGGTGTACATATTGATGAGCATTATATCTTCCTGGTGTATTATTACCTTCTTCAGTATATAGTTTGCATTCCTTCCCATTGTTATCTGGGAATTTATTTTTTCTGAAATAGGTATCACATTTCCTGCCTTCTTTTGGGTCCTGTTTGCTTGTAAGATTATTTTCCAAACCATTACTATGAAATTATGTTTATATTTGAAGACAAAAATGCATTTCTTGAAACAGCAGAAGTTTAGATTTTATTTCCTAATCCAACCAGTTAATGTGCCTTTGAACTGAAGAGTTCAGTCTCTCTACATTTAGAGTGATCATTAATATGTGAAATTGTTACTGCCTTTTTGTTCTTAATTTTGTGTTTTTATCTATTCTATATTTTTTAATTTGTGGATGTTGCTCTTTTCAATTTAGATTCAGCAATTCTTTTCAACATAACTTGAGCAGGGATTCTAGTGATTTCAAACTCCTTAAGAGTCTGTTTGTCTGAGGAAATCTGAATTTCTCCGTCATATCTCAAGGAGAAGCTTGTGGGAGAGGGTGTGCTGGCAGTTTTTAATCTTTAAATATTTTGAGTATATTCAATTCATTCTTCGCCTATAGTTTCTTCAGAGAGTTCAGATGTTAGCTGATCTTCTAGCAAACTTTATCATCCATTCTTTGTCTTGAACTCTTGGAAATTTCATCAATATTTGTTTTGTTGTAGATTCCATTTGTTTAGGCAACCTGGTATTCTTTTTACTTCAGAGATTTGTAGATTTAGTTCCTTTTCCAGGTTTAGGAAGTTTTCTTCTTTGGGGTCTTCAAAAATATTCCATATTACTGTCCCTTTTTCTAGCCCTTTTGGGAAACACTTTATACTTATATTGCCTTTCCTGATAGAGTGAGGTAATTCTGCGTTTCTTCTTCTTTTGTTTTTCATGTTATCTGTCTTTACTTGGATTCTTTATCATGTTCAAGATCACTGATTTAATCTTTCATTTGGGCTATTCTACTTCCATACCTTCCTGCAGAATTTTATTTCCTAAAATTTTTTATGCCTTTTATTGTTTTATGTCCCATGTCTCCATTTTTTTCTTACTTCAAACTTGAATTTAAATCTTTTCATTATTGCTCAGAACATTCACTTGTTTTTTCCAGTTTTCCTGTAGGCCTTTTAACAACTTTTCTGTGATTTTCCAATTTCTTTGAAGTTCTTCATCATGGCAGTTTTCAGCTCTGTATCTACAGGAGAAAAAGTTCTTTCATATCTTTGTTGTTGAGTTCCAGAGACTTGTTCTCTCTCTGTAAAGTAGTATTCCTTTCAGGACTCAAGTTGCCATTTATTTTATTTCACTGACCACTGCTTGCTTTCTAAATATTAATGATGATATTTTTTCCCACATGCCAGTAGGTAGCACTATAGATTGGGGAGAACTGACCTGTAGTTCAATCTTTAGTGAGTGAACATCATGGTCCTGGAGCAATCTGTTGCTGTTGTAAGTGGTATGGATGAGATAAGCTCATGTCTGTGTTACCCCTGCTGTCACTCTTATCTGGGTTTCAGACCCCCTCTCCATCTCTGCAGTTTTTTGTCTGGATTTTCAGAGAAACTAAAGCATGTTACAATATAACTTCACATTATCTACTTGGTCCCTTCATATGCTTGCTGTGGCTGAAATGAATTGAGGTATTCAAACTTTTATGATCTGTCTCTTTACAACACTGTCATCCATATCTCTCACGGTTAGGTCCTCAACAATAAGATTTGCCCTCCCGCCGGGCACGGTGGCTCGTGCTTGTAAGCTTCAGCCTATGAAGCGGCCGGGGCTAGGGATCGCGGTTCGAGTC